>QODF01000091.1:943224-963220 GCA_024372805.1 Oostethus manadensis | reverse complement strand
GCTTTTTGTGCTGTTGACGTGAGAAAACGCGATGTGGGCGACTGAAGCGTTCCCCCCCTGTTCCTTCCGCCCGCCATATTAGCTTGACCGCGCAAAAGCACAGCAAAACGCAGAAGAAAAAGTCCATTTGCGAGTTCGATTTGTTGCGGCCAAACAATCGGTGAGGAAGCATGGAAATAATCCCGAAGTGGCTTACTCGGCTCCGTGATACTTTCACGGCGAATTGGGCCACAAGCACGAATGAGCGAACAAAGTTATGTTCCATTTTTAAAACACGAATTCAAACCGTACCTTTCTTCTTTCTTCATCGCCCCCGCCTCGGAAACAAATGTGTCATGTGCCACCAAACACTTCGAGTTCGGTTTCGAGGAAAGTTTGGCCGCAGTAACTCCTCAACCTGACTCTTATAAACGCACCGCCAGCTACCTTGGCGCCTTGCGTCATGACGTCACAGCTTGCGTACAGTGTTGCCAGATGGGGAACGACAACTTCTCGTGCTAGAGGCTCAGAGCGATCACATTTTCAGGAAGCGTTTCGCTAGGGGTCGCCCGCAACAGTAAACATTAGCACAAACGGTGCTAGCTTAGCATATTGTACGTAACAACTTCAACTTAAAGCCCGGTGAGAAAAGACCGGGTGGCTGTAAAGAGGCAGGTAAGGAAATACACATCCGCCGCAGTGTAGAATGTCTCCTGTTTGTGTGCATTGTGATGAACGATCATTTAAATACAATCATTTTCATTGTACATCTGGCAAGAATGGTCCGGCACTTGCCCGGCGCCATCCGTCGGTAGAGATGGGACTTACGGCTCTTTGAGGGGAGCCGGATCTTAGGGAGCCGTTCCTTTGAAAGAGCCGTTCAAAAAACTGGCTCGTTTTCATACGAAGTTATAAGAAGGCCGCCGGGGAAAAAACCACCGGGAGGTAACGAATTTAGTTGCCCCGCCAATATGAGTTTGAATTATTCGGAAATATTGATTATAACCTTATTTGACATGTGTAGAAAACATTTTTAAGCCTGATCTAGATTTATTGTAATCATTCCACAGGGTGGCGCCATGTCGCTCCGCTTCGACAGTGACGTCACTATTTGCACTATTTGAACCACCCTTTGTACAAATTTCGTGCATGTGTGTAAACCATGACTTAAACACGCGTAAACGTTCAAAAAACAAAGCAGGCTGCTGTGGATTTCCATGCCAAACAGCTTACAGCGCAGCTTTTCAAGCAAGAACAATACAGAACGACAAAAGAGACAAACTAGTGGATTGCCCTGAGGCGTACGACTCCTAAACTGTCTTTGGGTTAATTGGATGTATGTACATGGTAGGGGTGGTAAACGAGTCTCAAAGCCACCTGGATGAAGACCACCATCGAGCAGGGGAACCGTGGTGAAGTTAAGTTTCACCTTGGACGCCGGATATTCGGCTCCGTAGTTACGCGTTTTTTTCCCCTCACTGTGCCCGGACTCCTCTGTCATGGTGCCGGGAGCTTGCACGGGAAGTGTTGCTCTAACCGCTGGCTGTTACAAAGCAACACCGTCAATACATTGCCGTTGCTTTAAAGAGTTTGTCAAATAAAAACAATACATCGTAAATCACACCAAATGGATCCATAAGCGTGTTAAATGATTAGTCCTACCCTAGAAGTACTGTAATAATTCCACATCAGGATGGCTGTAATTCAGTTGGCCCTCCACTGTATTGCCCACACACTAAACAGCCGCCTGATCCACACAATCCCTCCGCTACAGTAGTTTGTCTTTTTTTGGATGGACTTTTGTCATTAGGAAATTGTCACAAAACTATTTTGTTGCTCATGCTGTGTCATAAAGTAAATTTAGCGTTACTTTGTATTATTTCAATGCATTGAGGAGCTATTTTAATAACCGTATTCAGTTCCTAAGAGTTTCCATGTTGCACTGTTGGATCTTAAGGAGGCTCTAAGTGTAGCTGCAAAATGCAAAAGCAATAAATGGGACTGAGATCATGAGGAAGCAATTTATTGCAAACAAGCATTCAAGTGAAATAGCTGGTGAAAAGTTTAAGACAATAGCTAAAAATAAAAAGACAATGACTTTGCACCATTCTTGTAATGAGGAGGCACTCGTGTCCATTTTTCCATCCATCCCCAAATGTTCTCCATTGCATTTAGACGAGGGGAACACGCGGGCTGAGCTCGTTCCTCTGGAAGGAGTCCTTTGTGAAGTGTTGAAAACGCCCATCATGCCCCCCCGCCTACAGCTTCTTTCTTACTATGAAATTCCTGTAGCACATTCTGACGTGGGTAATGTTCCACTAAAGAAAGGCTGACCCGGTCAGTCACAAGAGAGGCTGAGTGGGGATTGAAGCCAACACGCCTGTCAGTGACTCAACATCGAAAATATTATTTGAATTTCAACTCCCACGTTTCCTGTTCAGGGTCGCAAGGAGCAGGGTCTTTCCCAGATGTCTTCAAGTACGTGGCGGACTTAATTATAATTATAATTAACTATTGTAATCAAACCAATAAAAGCCTGTTGTTCCGGCGATTTAGTCTGGTGCTTGTGTCTCACCCGACATTACAGTAATATTACTGACACCTAGTGACCAAAATACCACATTTAATCTCAATGTACACCGTATTTGGATTTTACGTCACGTAGTCACTTTTACGCTTGAAAATGCTTCATTTAGGCAAACATACGGCGATGCGCTGACATGTGCATCTTTTTTGACAAATAGGCTGTACTCAACCACAAAACAGCACCATTTATGAATCAATATTTTTCTGAAAAACCGTGAAATTGTGACACCTCAAAATTGCAAGTGAAAAGTGGCAAGAGACAAAATGATAAATAAAAATAAATATACACAAGTTTGCCGCAGGGAAAATCATTTGTGTATACCGTATGTATGTACAGTACACAGCGGACCACAGCATATTCAAAATTCAGCATTCACAGCCCCGCAAATTTGCAGACTTTTGGTCCCAAAAACCAACCCTTCTAAATGGGGCTTATTTCCTGCAGAAAACATCTCATTCCCCACTAATGGATACTGTGTGCGACAGGCAAAATGCACATCATATGTCCACAATTCTTACATGCTCTTTCCTCAAGTGCTGACATTTCAAACTGTGTCTGGCGCTCTTGAACGCACCTTAATAAATGTGCCACGACTCAGTTCCCGGTGTTCATCTTACATCGACATTCATTCGTTTTTTACATGTAACAGTATAATACGCGTGTGAGGCATATTTAGGACTGGATTGTGTAGCGCCTGAACAACGGTAATTGAAGAGAAACGGGGAAGGTCTGCCACTGTTTTTCATTAACAGTAATTGTCTGTTTTTGTTGTTTTTTTATATAATGAGGCAGAAAACACACCCAGCAAAAAAGGCACTTTTTGTCAGCAGGCATGGAGAACGTGTCATATATACAGTACACACGTGCGCGCGCACGCACACACACACCTTTTAAGATGAACGTTCCCATGGTGTTGACTTCAAGTGGAATTGGCATCATCATTAAGGCTTTCTGTGAGGCTGGGCCGGTGCTGAAACAATAATGGTTCTCAACTGGTTTGGCTGGGGGACCCGCCCTGAAGCCCACAATGACAAAGCGGCAGAATTGCGTTAATATTTGAGATTTAAAAAAGGGACTTTTTGGAACACAGCATGAGCTGCAGTGGTGAGTGGTCTCTCACTGGCGGCGTCTATGAAAAATTGTGACCACAAAACACGTTTTTATTGTTCTACATGCAAAAAGAAAACAATGCAAAATGTGCATAAATGCTGAATGAAAGGGATAGATAAACTTTTAAGGTTACTTTTACCCTCATTGAGTTTTTTTTTTGATGAAAACTTCTCCATGAAGCATTTAATAATACAAACTTTTTCATCGACTTTTCTAGGAATTCCGTGCAGCAAGCATTTCAATTCAACGAGTACACTTTCACAAACGTTTACTTTTGAAAAGCTGGATACTTAGCTGCCTCAGTGTTGGTCTACGCTATTTTTATGACGCCCTTATTTTGTTAACACAAGGCCCACACGGCTCTTACTTTGGAGTCTAAAAGTGTGTTATCGTAGAGTGGTGTGGTGCAGCGCATTACTTCCCAGATTCTGATCGCTTAGTTCATTTCTATGCCAGGAATGTGTCAACATCACCTTCCTTTGCGTCACATCCTCGTGCTGCAAAATGTTGCACTTTTTATTCGCTCCTATGCTGAAGGGCCGTACGCTAACAGAAGTTGAATGGCAAAAAAAATAAAAAATAAAAAAGTCAAGCTTAGACGTAGGGTGATGGCCCAATTAGCATTAGCATTAGCTTGTATTGTCATCTCACTGCAAACCCTGCAGTGAGATGAACTGAAGCTAATACAATAAGTCAGTAGGTAATTTTGTGAAAAAAAGACATTTGGAAGTCTGTTCACCGTTATTCCCTTGTGTTGCCAGATGCTGTAAATCCATCCCCTACTTGCATTTCTGTAGCATTGCCCTTTGAGAAGCTCTTGTAAAACGCTTGCTGAATTTTCCCAGACCGTCAGTCGCACGTTTAATAGTTTGGCTGCTCTTGCAACTTCCAGGCGGCTGTGACTCGTATATCAAAATACCTCACTGAAGGTAAAAGTAACCTTAAATAATCATTTCTATGTATTTCAGCATAGTTCGAACAGTTTTGTGCTTGTAAAACTAGAAAAACATGTTTTGTTTGAGCATTGTTGGCTTTCTTGAATGGATTGATTGGATTTGCATTTTGTTGGAGTACGTTTCAGTTCTGGAGGAACAGATTCATGACGCCAACCGAGGTTCCCTTGTCAATGTTTTCTTGGTCTTCTTAATGTCGACTTTTTACCGTGTTTTTTTTCCCCCCTCTTCAGAATGCATTATTTTGGCCCTTGCAAAAACCCAGTAATCATCTATGATAGTGTACGACTCCCACCAGCACCGCGCCCCAGAACAGTAGTATCCTTACACATTTGAAAAACATCGTTCTAATTCAAGGTCCATTTCTGAATTCCGGGGCAAGGTGTTTTAGTGCCCCTCCTACCAAGTGCAGGCTCCCAGTGATCAGGATGTGGATCTCGGCCACATTGCAGAGCGGAGCGGCTTTGGCCATCGTGCCGGGCTTGAGCGGGAGCACTTTCTTAGACGGGTCAGCCAGCAGGGGGTCCCTCCCCTGTGTGATCCAACGAAGGGCGCTGAGGATGCACGGGAACACCAGTGTGTCTGCTTTCTTGTCAGGGGCCAAAGACAAGCTGTCCTCGATCAGAAGCGGAGCAGCCCCGGTGTCCCCCGCACCGTTGTGCAAGCACCAGCTCCTCTCATTGTCCAAGCAGCGGGTCAACATGTGCTCCACAGACACATTGAAGTTCTGTTGGTCTGAGAAGCAACGAGATGGTCAATATCAACTTGGTGACCCTGACCACAGTTAAAAGTGACCGTTATGTGTAATGGGAGACCAGCAGTACCATTTCCAAACTGCTACTTGAGAGCCAATCAGGCTCTCTGCGGGTTTCAACAAGTCTTAAAAAGTAGACTTTTGAAAAGACCAGAGTGAATACAATTTAAGACCCAATTTACAACCGGTAAACAGAACACATGGCAGCGGGCACGAGAGGAGCGATGAAGTAGAACTGTTGCTTCGAGTCACACTGATTATAAAACCAGAATAAAGTGATGCGCTGTGTCTTCCAGCATTTGTTGTTCCTCTCGAGGTGAAGAAGCAGCAGACTTTGCTGCAAGAGCGACGACAGCCCCACCAGCTTGAGCAGGACAAAAACCATGCACGGCGTCGTTGTTGTTTGCGGCTTCAGCGCCTGCGCGTTTGTAAAGGGGTGGCACTCTGACGCAAGCGTTCCCACAGATGCTACATCGAGGCCGGAACTACGGGGCGGCTTCAACGCCGTCTTCAAATCTTGTGAAAAGTGTTCGTGTGGACGATGCGCGGGTTTGATAAAGTATTTGTGCGTTTGGGCCTCGAATCGGCTCGGTCCGGATCGGGCTTTAGTTTGGACAAACTTTGGTTTTCATGCGCTCCATTTTGTACAGTGTTGTAACAAACAAATCTGAAACTGTACACATTTCGACTCGCTGTCACTCACTGTGCATTTTTATGGAGTACAGCTGCCAAATAACCCACCAGGGGGCCAAAGAAAGTTGTGAGTGTTTTTGTTCCATAACCCTCTGGATTTGGTAAGAAGTTTAAAACGACTGTCTTTCTGCCTCCAACCTCAGCAGCAATGGTGGACCGTAAGAGGCACCAACCTATGCAGCCCAACAAGGTTTCAAAGAGAGAAAGCTGTTTTGCCTTTGCCATCACGAGATCATGACCGCGTGAAGACCTGAGACAAAATGACACCGAATAGCCAAGAGGTTGTGGTCTTCTGGTCAGCTGAAGAACAGCCCATTTGCCTTTATTGCTAGTTTGCCATATAATTCCTCTTTTTGCCGGAAAAAGTGCAAAATCAACACTTGAGGAATAACGGCAAAGATGTAAAAACTCTACATGACCTCTATTGTCCCCGCTTTACAAATTAACGTCTGGAGCAAAAATGATTTGCAAGACTTGGTAAGAAAGCAGCACCGGACTCAGTGATCTCACCTGCATTACAGGAAGTGATGGTCTCGGTGATGTTCGGGCAGAACACCGCAAAATCAAAACGGCATGGCTGAAACACAAAGCAGTACGTTACTCGTGCATCCAAAAAACGAGTGCCGTTAAAGGGCATGTCCGTTAACTTTGACAGCCCTAATATATACTGTATCTACACACACACACACACACACAGTATACTGCATGTACACACACACACACATGTCTGAAATTGCAACAGGGCCGCCATCAGGTAAGAGAAGATGTCGCAGAAAAGCCGATTGGGAGGTTCATGCCAAGTGTCGAGCAAGTCTTCAGAAACGCCATGCTATTTATTAGCAGTGAGGCCGGTAGAAGAAGTTGCCGCCAGTCTACTTACCACCAGAAGTTTCAGCATGGCCGCACAGTCTCTCTCTCCTGTAGCATTGAAGAGCAAGATTCTGGCTACAGGTCCACTGCAACACAAAACCGTACAGAATTGGACACCTGCATACAGCATGTATGATGCATCTTGTCTTGGTTTTCTCAGGAGGGGCTGTGGTATTCCTTCAGGTTCGACCCAAACAGTAGCAGGAATAAAACCAGCACGGATTTCACACAAAACCAACATGAGTATAATATACTGGTACGCAACGTAACTTTGTTGCCTTTCAGAGACCGGTTAGAAATGCATGGCGTCGTGTGTCTGGACCTTCACTGAAACCCTGGGACTGACTCGCCCAACCTGTGGGGTTGGATCAAACCCAGGTTAAGAACTAAGTACTAAACATTAACACATGTGGGCTAGAGGATGTCCAACTACGTTTATTGTCATCATGTGAACACCGACTGGCGCACTGCATTACGGTGCTCCAGCCGTCAAGGTGTGGCTAAGCTTCAGAGATCATCCAACTCCAGCTTACACGAGTAGTAAGCAGGACACATGGCACCAAGTCCGTGCAGGAGGAGGGGGTTCGGATATAAAAACACATGGAAATGATAAAGGAATGCTCATGCTCATCACTGCTGGTCACCTTGCTTTCCTTTCATGCTGGGCGGCAGTCTCTTGGAACCAGTTCACACAGGCCTGCATGCTGCGCGTGGTGTGGGCGCCGTCCAAAAAGTAGGTGACCTGTCCATGTTTCATTGTTTGATTCCTCCCAGGCCATTCGGTGTCGGCCAATCCTGACGGTAAAGGAAAACTATTCTTCCAATACTTCCAGTATGTTACTGGCTTGGCTGAACACCACCGTACCTTTCTTCATGTTGGGGGAGGGTGTAAAAGAAGGCGCTTCGGAGATATTGGACATCTCAAAAAACGTTCCATCTGCAGAGAAGCGCCGTTGAGCCTTCAACATTTTCTACACGGTAAGTGAAAAACGTATTCCTTACCGGGTAGACATCTTCTTTGCAACCACCTGTGACTCAGCTGCAGCGCGAGAGAGGCATTGGCGCGCTGGTGTTGCCCTTCCAAGCCCAGACTCAGAGGTCCACAGTTTGCCTGGTAGTCCTCAAAGTCTGGACACACCCACAGAGGACACTACAAACGAGTCGGGCGGAGTCATTTATAGGACATGTGTAAATAAAACGCCACAATCGCTGTTACTTTGGTTCATCTGAATAAATAAAACTCAAACAGGTTGCGATACAAACAACTTCAGCAGAATTGCCCCATCAACACTTGATTCGTGGTCTATACGGTGACTTACGCCCATTTCTTTGGCCCGCACCCTCAGCACGGCCATTGCCTCTTCTGGCTGTTTGACTGTGAAGGCTGGGACTCCTGGCTGAAGGAAAAAAAAAAAAAAAGGGGGTAAAATTAGTCAAAAATTAAAATATAAATTCGATTCTTAAGCAGTGTGGATAACGTCTGTTACCAGGCAAAGGTAATAGGGGGATTAAAAAAGGCTTCATAAGCCAGTCATGTTCTGTTTGATGGGAAAGGGAAAAACAGTGCCATCTGCTGGCAGTGCACAGCGTTGCCGCAGCTTTTACTTGGGACTGAATTTTTACAACATGCTGCAACTGGCAGTTGACATTGGTTGCTCCAATGTGGCCCGGTTCTGAAATAGTAGTAAAAACCATACTGCTGGATGTAGGCACAGCGCCCAAAGCCCCGCCCACCTACTTTTCGCCTATTTCTTTTCTGAAAGGCGGCCTTCGGCTGCTCTTCGTCACCAGTTCTGTAGATAACCTTCATGGACAGAATTTCTAGGCGCAGTCAAGGGAGTCCAGTTTGGTGGCCTTGGGATCTCGTCTCTGCTATTTGCTGACTATGTGGCCCTGATGGCCTCATCCGGCGGTGACCTTCGTTTAGTGTCCCATTTGTATTCCCATTTTAGTACGTTTATGGAGTGTTGATACTTATCTTTATTTTAGCATTTTTAGTCTCTTTTTCTTGACACTGCACAAGATTTCTTCTATCGGCTTATTTAACCTTCCCGACTTCCCTCTTTCCACAAAGAAAAACCTCAATCCAATTCCAGTGACAACATGTAAGCAAATAAAACCTTGAATTGCGTAATGTCTCAATGGAAATTGTCGAGCATGTCTGCAAGAAACCAACAATGTTGTACGGGGAGACATTACTACACTCAAGATTCAATCGAATGCTCACTGCATTGTGAGTCTAACACACACACACACAGTTGTACAGCTGATGAAAAAATACTGGGAGACAACAAATGCATTGTTCCCACTGACAAAAGTGCTCGTGACACCAAAAAACATGTTAATCTTGTTATTTCCGCCGTAAAAAATAACTTGGAAAGGAATAATTGCTGTGTTGCACTCAAATATTGAAACATTTACTATTTTCTTCAGTTTTTCCCAGGACTGGAGCAAGTGACATCTACACTGTCCCGCCCGCAAGTTCACTACAATGCATTGGCTTTTAATATGCCTGCATGTGTCTGGGTTCGATTCCCGGAATGTAATCTAGTCGTGACTTGACAGCCAAGATTTCTACGACAGCGGTATGACAGAACTGTGTGTGTGATCCCAATACTGACCTTGAAGATCCCACCTTTTTGCCAGGCAATCTTTTCTAAGGTCTCTCCAAGAATCTGAATGTGGTCTATCCCCAGAGAGGAGACACCACATACCCAAGGTCTCCTGCAAAAAGGTAGGAAAAACTAACCAGTGCCGTATATAAGACGCCATCGTAAAATAGGTGTTAGTTACAGAAAAGGCGATGAAAGAATGGCTTTCTTCCTGGGCTGAAGCTTTGATTAATTGCTTTTGCAAAATACACAAACGTAACAACACACAAAACCACAGCACATCAACATATCCATTTCTCATCAGAATGACCCCTTTGGATTTCAAACAGTTTGACCCGGTACAGTAGTGCTCAAAATAGTAGCGGGCCAATGTGACTAACCAGATGGATCACTGGTATTAGTATATTTTTATTGCTACATGGCAAACAAGTTACCAGTAGGTGCAGTAGATTCTCAGAAAACAAACAAGACCCAGCATTCATGATATGCACGCTCTTAAGGCTGTGCAATTGGGCAATTAGTTGAAAGGGGTGTGTTTAAAAAAGTCTCTGCCGGTGACTTTACAAACACATGGAGCCAACCAACTTGTGGCACCTTTCAGCTGTTATTCCGCTCCAAGATTCTTTAACAACATTCCACAATTCATTAACATTTCCTGGGTTTGCTTCAGAAACAGCATTTTTGATGCCCCCCCCACCCACCCCCAAATTCACCATTGGATTAAGGTCTGGGGATTGGGCTGGCCACAATGACCAGGCAACATGACCTCTTCAAGTATTTTGACATATGCAAACTGATCCATGATCCCTGCTATGGGATAAATAGGCCCAACACCATAGTAGGAGAAACATGCCCATATCATGATGCTTCACTGTCTTCACTGTGTACTGTGGCTGGAATTCAGAGTTTGGGGGTCGTCTCACAAACTGTCTTCAGCCCTTGGACACAAAAAGAACAACTATATTCTCATTAGTCCTCAAAATGTTTCTCCATTTCTCTTTAGCCCAGCTTCTTTGGCAAATTGTAACCTCTTTTTTTTTTTTTTATTTTATAAACAGAGGTACTTTGCGGGGGATTCTTGTAAATAGATTAGATCACACAGACATCGTTTAACTGTCACAGTACTTGCAGGTAAATCCATACTGTCTTTGATCAACCTGGAGCTGATCATTGGCTGAGCCTTTCCCATTCTGGTTATTCTTCCATCCATTTTGATAGTTGTCTTCCATCTGCCACGTATCTCTGATTTTGCTCTCCATTTTAAGGCACTGGAGAACATTTTAGCTGAACAGCCAAAACATTTTCGCACCTCTTCATAAGTTTCCCCCTCTCCAATCGACGCTTTAATCAAAATACGCTGTTCTTCGGAACAATGTCTTGAACGACCCATTTTACTCAGTCATTCAAAGAGAAATGCATGTTCAACAAGTGCTGGTTTCATCCTTAATAAGAGGCCACCTGTTTGACAAAAATGATCACTGAACACTGATTGAATGCCACACTGCTATTTTTTCAACACACCCCTTTCAACTAATTGCCCAATTGCACAGCCTTAACAGCGTGGATATCATGAATGCTGGGTCTTGTTGTTTTCTGAGAATCTACTGCACCTACTGCTAACGTGTTTGCCATGTAGCAATAAAAATATACTAAGAACAGTACTTCATCTGGTTAGTCGCGTTGGACTGCTATTATTTTGAACACTACCGTATGTCGATGTTGGCTTCAGCAGTGATGTCTTAGTAGGGATGCATGTGTATGGTATGCTCACTTAGGTACCTACCACAATATTAAGATCAAGGGTAGTTTGATTTTTGGTACAGTAAGAGAACAAAACGCAGACCATAAAAGTGCTTAGCTTTTGTGTTAAATGATTTTTAAAATGAAGCATGAGAATGCATTTGCAATCTAATTTGCCAATAAATTAAATACATGAGTGTTGCGTTATACTGTATGTAACAAAGAAATCAGCGTACAGTAATCCCTCATTTATCACAATTAATTGGTTCCAGACACGACCGTGAAATGTGATGGATAGCCGGTAAATATTACGGCCACTGAAAATGTCACCCCAATGCTTTCTCCAAAACCCATAACTCTGTTACCTTATAATGTTGGTGCAGTCGTACGCTCCGCCAATCCCAACTTCAATCACAGCCAAATCCACCTAAACAAAAGGAGCACTTTCAGGTGCCACAATTCTCTAAAATGCGCAGCAAATGATCCAATGATCCATCATCACCATCTTGGATAATCTAAGTCGTTTTTAATATTGTCATCTTATTAGGCTCAGGAAGCAGCAACTCCACATCGCCTACCTTCTCCTGAAGGAAGACATGGAAGGCCAAGATGGTGAGGAAACGGAAGTATGCAGGCATTGTCCCATCATGGGCTTCCTAAAAGTTTAAAAAGGAAATACAATGATACATTGAAACAATATTGACTTATGATCTAAATTACATTTATTTGCTAAATGTAAAACCTTTCAACAATTTTAGTAAGTCTAATAATAACATTTGTAATGGTCCCGTTTTTTCTGGACTTACCACAAAACATGTTTCATAGTTTGCAAAAAAAATTTGTTAAATAAACACCTTCATGACAGAGTCAGTCAAAACTTGTCCAAGTGTGCTTATTACACCACCAACCTTTGTTTCATCCAGACGTCCGAAAACCTGCCAGAAGTATTTGGTAAAGAGCTCCTTCCCGATAGGTCGTCCGTTGATTCGAATCCTCTCCCTTACTTGCACCAAATGTGGGGAACTACAACCAAAACACACCGTTGGAAAACTGCAAAAAGGTAAACATTCAAGCATAAAAATAGCTAAATGAACTTTTGTACAAATGTTTATTTGAACATGAGATTTTCAAGGCAATCAGAAGATGCTGCGATGATATGGAGTATTCTACAATGGCCACTAGGTGTCAGTAATGTTACTAATGTTTGGTGAGACAAAAGGCCCAGACTTTTTCAACAGGCCTTTATTGCAGGTTTGAATGACTACACCGGAGTGTAACATTGTGTGCTTCCAATAATGCCTTGCACACTGCCGCTTCCAAATTACTGTAATATTATTCATAGTAGTCATGCCATGGTTCACTGATTGGATTCTGGCTGATCTGTTTTCACGATACAACTTTTTTTCCCCCAAATGAGAAATATTCTCACTTGACCCCTACCCTATTCCCATATTTTTAAAATATTACAATATAATTTTTTTCCCCAAGAACATTTTCCAAAAAATAAATTTTCTTTTTCTCATTTCACAAAGAAAATCTCAGTTCCATGCAAATATCCCCATAATATTACAAGTTTATTCTTGCAAAATTTTGACTTTTTTTTCCTCTCGTTAGAATACAAACTTTTTTTCTTGAAATATGAACTTTATAGGGGCCGTATCTCATCTCAACACCAAACTACTAGTGTGTCGACGTTTTCAACAGAATCAGGTAGTGCCCGTGCGCTGTCTCCAACAGGTAGACTGTAACATAGAAGAATATTTGCTTCCCCTTGTAGTATTTTTAGTGTTCTATTCCAACATGTCAAATTTGTATTTAATGACTATTACTCTTACTACCGATCATTTGTAGATTTCAGCCCAACCGGTCGAGACAGGCTGGATTCACACTGCAGGGTATGATGCCCAATTTGGATTTTTTGTTGAAATCAGATTTTGGTATGAGGCCGTTCACATTACCACACAAACGCGACTTGTTAACGTGAACGCAACGTCTCTGGAAAGTGCATGCACAAAAGCACGACATCACCCGCATTTCCGTGTTTACGGAAGTAAAGATTTTCATACTGGGTAAGATTCAGGCTGGTATCGGGGATACTATCTGCAAATTCACCTAATGTGTCTGGTAAATTTTAAATAGTATAAAGTACTTCAATACAAAACATTTTGACCAACGTCATTTTTTGATGTCTATGAAGTATATTGAGGTAGTGGGGTGATTTACGACACAGCCAAGCTAATATAAAACATCAGAAAAGGTATACAATTACGTATCCGAAGGATCAAAAGTATCACTTTATGATTTCAGAGTCGACTTTAGAGCTGGTATGGGAAGTATGGATATTTCAGTACCGATCCGCACATTACTAGCGTCTTTGCCGTAACATGTTTGTGGCAATTTCCCAACCCTGTGCAACGAAAAAAGGAGATGAACAAGAAAAAGGACCTTGTCAGTTCCAAGGAGCTTGGGTGGAGAGGTGAGACAATGAGAGTTGCTTCACTTTCTCCTAATAATTACTTTCAGACAAGAATAACTTTTGCCTACATCGGTGAGAACCTTTATCTAAGTCTGGCACGGTAAATAACGCCTTTCCATGCCTGCATGTCTCGGGATACAGTATATTGTATGTGACCCGTTCATATTGCAAATGCTTCCTAATTGTTACAGAAAGTGTAACATACAAGCTGGCAACACTTGCAAGTAGTCAAGAGTCAGTCTGAGAACCTCTTGGTGGTTTAAGTAGTTTTCCACATGCAGCCATCCAGACAACTACCTCTACCCCCAGTGGCCTAATCTACCATGTATGTCTCTATTCTTTTTATATCTCAGCCTGGCTTCTGTCCAAGGGAGAGGGGAGTTTTTCCTTGCCCCTGTCGCCAAGTGCTTGCTCATGTGGGCTGACCCTGTTTGTGACCTTCATGTGTAAAGTGCCATGAGATGACTGCTGTTGTGATTTGGTGCTATCCAAACAGATTCAACGGAACTGAATTAAGTTCAGCTTCCAAGCCCTGGCAGATGGCTGTATCTACAAGACCAAAGTTATTTCTATCTACTGTCGCTGTGACTCAAGTCTCAGATTCCACTTGCTGGACTCAGATGGAGACAAGTATCTGGAGAAAGTGTTTGAGCACGGCCGGTGTTTTTAAATTAGGATTTTTACAGTAGTACCTTGCAGGCGAGTGTGTTGACTGGACAACATATGGGCGAATACCTAATTCTGTAACCCACTGACTAGGTTGTCAGTATTTATTTTTCATTTGACTATTCTGACGGGTGTTTTTGCAATCCTTTATTTCTAATGTCAGTCAGTATTAGCAATTGATGTGAAACATAGTGGGTTGGATTCAATAAGCTTTGCCTCTTCCTACTGGGGCATGTGGATTTGGACTATGAGAAGTATTCCAATGGAACTTGTATGCATGTCCAAATCGAATGCTTACCTGTAAAATCCTGTCCGGAAGCCATAAGATCTTAAAATCTGCTCGGTGAAAGCACATGTTGAGCCCTGAAAGATGAAAAGAAATTCTACAATGCTTATATGTATTTTTATTTAAGTATATACTGTGGATCCCTGCACAGTTGTGATTCAGAATTAATGGCCCCGCCAATTTCTGTTTTTTCAAGGTATTTGCCAAGTCCGACCTTTAGAGTGTAAAAAGTTTGGGGTAAAGTACAGCCAGTGGTGGTGCAGTCTGAGGATGAGCAATTTTTTTGTTTTTGCATCAACTTTTACCCAATCTTTCAGATTGCAGTTTATGATTAAACTAAGTGGTTACTGGAAAAGCCAAGGTGTCGATTACTTCAAGCTCACTGGCAGGGTTGAGATGACTTTTGAGAACCATTCTGACCTTTCCCTTCTTTCATCGTGGCATGTTAGGCTTCATCAGTTTCAAAGACACCAAAGTACTTGTATGTATTGGTCTTGTTCTACGTCTTGACTGTGTTGATGTCCAGTTGATGTTGTTGTGGTCCACTTAAATGGCTAAGTGCCACTGGTGGGTGGAGAGATTCTGAATAAAATGGCTGCTCCTGAATTATCACCACAGCGAAAATGTTGCACCTTCAAGATTTGCAATCTTGGTGAATTATCAGCATGTGTTTTTCTCTGGATAATCAGATTCAGGACTTGAAATGGTTCTTAGCAGTTACAGGTCCGTTCCATGCCTGGATCTTGTACATGGTTGATAGGCAGTTTGGTTGGGCGGACGTTGGGTCTGCAGTTTCCTCCGATTTTGAGGACGACAACTATTGTGCCTTCAGTTAACCATTCTGGGCATCGTTCTGATTCTGATGATAGGGTTATAAAGCACTGGTTAGGGGTCAGTGTAAGCCTATAAAGCTCTTTAGCCAGAAGTTGGCAAACCTATCCCACTCAGGTCCAACAAAAGTAAAGTTGCTAGTTGTGTTTATTGCTTTGGTTGTTCGTTCTGTAATTCAGGTGGCCCCTCTTTAATGATGAAACCAGCACTTGTTGAACATGCATTTCTCTTGGAAAGACAGAAGAACAGCGTACTTTAATTAAAAAGTTGATTGGAGAGGGGAAAAACCTATAAAGAGGTGCAAAAAAATGTTTGAATGTTCAGTTAAAAAGATCTCCGATGCCTCAAATGGATAGCAAAACCAGAGACACGTGGCAGAAAACAGAAGACAACTATCAAAATGGATCGAAGAATAACCAGAATGGCAAGGGCTCAGCCAATGATCAGAACCAGGATGATCAAAGACAGTCTGGAGTTACCTGTAAGTACTGTGACAGTTAGAAGATGTTTGTGTGAAGCTAATCCATTTACAATAATCCCCCGCAAAGTCCCTCTGTTAAAAAAATGCATGTGCAGAAGAGGTTACAATTTGCCAAAGAACACAAACCGGCGAAAGAGAAATGGAGGAACGTTTTGTGGACTGATGAGAGTAAAATTGTTCATTTTAGATCCAAGGGCCACAGACAGTTTGTGAGATGACCCCCAAACTCTGAAGTTTGCCACAGTACAGAGTGAAGCATCAGGATATGGGCATGTTTCTCCTACTGTGGTGTTGGGCCTATTTATCCCATAGCAGTGATCATGGATCAGTTTGCATATGCCAAAATACTCGAAGGTCATGTTGCCTGGTCAGAATCTACTGCACCTACTGGTAACTTGTTTGCCATGTAGCATTAAAAATATACTAGTAACAATGATTCATCTGGTTAGTCACACGCAGTGTGCATTTTTTTCCCCTTCACCCCACTCTTGGCAAATATTTGACGTCAGAGCCTCATCAGCTGCATACATAACTGGATTATTTTGCCATACCACAGGGAGCAGAGGATGAACATTACAACCATTTATAATTACTTATTGAATTAATATTTTTAGTATAATACCCAAAGAGGAAATGAGACATTAAATTGAAATTATATCAAAACAAAAAGTGCAGTAATACTGTGTGCACATTTTGTTTTGATATAAAATTCTATTAAATATTTAAATTATTGATTAATAATTACCATTACTAATTTGATGTTATATATTTAACGTGGTAGTAGCTGCAATCATAATGAAGACAACTGATGATCATGATAATTATGGAATACACAGTGACTGCTCTTTTCAAAACCATACGACACACATGCAGCTTCTGAGGGGTCAGCTCACCTTGCCCTTTGTTCCCGTCACATGGATGATGTTTAGGTGGTCCAGTTCGTTCACCTTTAAAAACATACACGCGCGACAAGAAACTAGGTAATCTGTACTGACACAACAACAATAGTGTCTTTGTAATCATTACGTGGACAGAATGCGCCCCTTTGCCCCACATGAGCTCAATCATGTACTCACTGTGAGGCCGGCCCGTTCCAGAAAACCTCGCATGGCCTGGAGCTGCATCTCAGGGTTGCTCCGCTCCCGCCGTACCTGCTCCAGAGCGCTAGCGTTTGTCTGAAGCGTGTTAAGGGTGCAAATGGCGTCCTACAACAAAAGCGGTAAACTATTCAGAACAAAACTTAGTCTTGCTGATGCTTTACAATTTTAACCTATTAGCTGCCAAGAGCACTTAAAAAGGGATCGTTTGTATTTTTTTTTAACATGAAGTTGTATAACTTCCCCATCATTAGTGTAGTCAATCAGCAGGACTTGGTCCCATGAGTCCAGTTCTGGTCAGATTTTGGTTATGAAGAATTTTGTGATGATTTTGTGACCTCCAGCGTTTACTTGGGCGGTTTGTAGCTAAGTGTGAAGCTTCTAGGATGAGACTCAGCACCTCCAAATCCGAGGCCACGGTTCTCAGTCGGAAACAGGTGGATTGTGCCCTCCGGGTTGTGAGTGAGGTCTTGCCCCGGTGGAGGAGTTCAAGTATCTCGGGGTCTTGTTCACGAGGCTGGAGCGTCGGAAGTTGACCGATGCATCGGTGCTGAGTCTACAGTAATGTGGTCAATGTACCGGATCACCGTGGTGAAGAGAGAGCTGAGCTGGAAGGCAAAGCTCTCTCTATGTTCCCACCCTCACCTATGGTCATGACCAAAAGAAGGAGACCTCGGATACAAGCGGTGGGAATGATTTTCCTCCGTAGAGTGACTGGACTCACCCTAAGAGATAGGGTGAGGGTCTCGGCCATCCGGAAGGATTTCAGAGCAGAGCTGCTGCTCCTTCACATGGAGAGGGGCCACTTGAAATGGCTCGGGCATCTAGCGCCTCCCGGACGCCTCCCTGGTGAGGTGTTTTGGGCATGCCTAGCCGGAGACCAGGAAGTCTGGACTTCCCTGCTGAGACTGCTGCCCCAAAACCCGGACCAGCGAAAGAAAATGAAATGGATGGACATTTGACTCTTACTGGGATCTGACTAAGGTTTGTTACAAAAGCCAAACATCACCGTTAGTCATGCTGTGTAATGAAAAAATAAATTAGCAATACTTTGATTGCATTATTTTAATGCCCTAATTGTAAAACTAAAAAAAACATGATTTGAGTCACCATTTTTAAACAGGGGTTCACTGTAGAGTGACATTTGTGACATTTTTACTATTGACTTATGAGTCACGTTGGGCTTTCCATAGGGCGCTTATTTTCCCTTAAATTATTCTATAAACCAAAGCTTTCGGAAACTAGCTAACTCCCTTGCGTTTACCAAGCCATTTTTAGGAATTATATCCTGGAATACCACATGCATGTCACATGACAACCACTCCACCACCCTCACAGCTGCATGACACATTTGAACAAATTGAAAGTGCTGGTTCTGTTGGGTTAACTGTCCCAATGCTGAGGACTCCACTGACTTTCTGGCAAAGTTTGGCGGACAAAACAAACGACTGATTCATTTATCAACAAATAGTGATGTATTTGGGCTCCCATGTTAACACGATTGCCGTTTCATGTGACTTGTAAGTAACTCGATTAGCCTTTCTGCATTCAGCACAGTTCTTGTCTAAACCTCACGCTATCAGCTGTCATGTTACCACAAAAACGGGTTACTGTTCTGTATTTTGTGTCACTTTTTTTCTATAGTTTGGCTGCTCCAAAATACAGTAGGGGGGAAAAAACTGTTTGAACCGCAGCTGATTTTGTAAGTTTGCCCACTAACAAAGAAATGATCAGTCTATAATTTCAATGGTAGCTTTATTTGAACACTGAGACAACAATGACAAAAAAAATCTAGAAAAATGCGTTTCAAAAAGAGTTATGAATTAATTTGCATTTCCATGAAGGAAATAAGTATTTGATCCCCTTCCCGTCAGCAAGATCTCTAGCTCCCAGGTGGATCTTATACAGGTAACGAGCTGACATTGGCAGCCTTCTCAGCTCGTTACCTGCCAACCATAGACCGGTCCACAGAAGCAATCAATCCAGATGCCATACTCTGCACCATGGCCAAGACCAAAGAGCTTTCCAAGGATGTCAGGGACAAGATTGTGGACCTACACAAGGCTCGAATGGGGTACAAGACCATTGCCATTTGGTGACAACAGTTGGTGCAATTATTCGCAAATGGAAGAAACATAAATTAACTGCCGATCTCCCTCGGTCTGGAGCTCCATGCAAGATCTCAGCTCGTGGAGTTTCAATGATAAGAGACTGGTGAGGAATCAGCCCAGAACCACTCAGGAGGAACTTGTCAATGATATCAAGGCAGCTGGGACCATAGTCACCACAAAAACAGTTGGTAACACACTACGCCGGGAAGGACTGAAATCCTGCTGTGCCCGCAAGGTCCCCCTGCTCAAGAAAGTGCATCTACAGGCCCATGTGAAGTTTGCCACTGAACATCTGACTGATCCAGAGGAAAACTGGGTGAAAGTGTTGTGGTCAGATGGGACCAAAATTGAGCGCTTTGGCTTGACCTCAACTCGCCGTGTTTGGAGGAGGAGGAATCTGCCTACGACTCCAAAAACACCGTCCCCACCGTCAAATATGGAGGTGGAAACATTATGCTTTGGGGTGTTTTTCTGCCAAGGGGACAGGACAATTGCACCGCATCAAAGGTAGGATGGATTGGTTGGCCGGTTGGCTGGGCTGGCTGGGTGTGGGTAGGGCGGCACTCCTGGGACCTGGGTTCCGGGGGCTGCCTCTGCCTAGGAGTGGGGGCGTATCTGACCCCCGGGGGCATCTGGGTTGGCCTGGACTCGCTGCTGTGGGGGTGGATGGGTGCGCGTCCCAGTGCCGGATTGGTGCCTGGGAGGACCAGGGTTGGGGGAGTGTACAGGGGGTTGGGCGGGTGTGGGTGT
>QODF01000091.1:835341-941061 GCA_024372805.1 Oostethus manadensis | reverse complement strand
CCCCCACCCGTCCCCTTTTCAGGTCAGGTCCAGCATCGAAATGTGGCGCAACAAAATTCATAATAAACGCAGTCAAATGTCAAGGGAGACTCATTTGGATTATGAAATCTCCCTTGGCAAAGAAATTTTGCTCAGCATTTAAAGGCAGCTTGACTCCCATTCAGCTGTTATGATGCTGGACAAGACACAAAAAAAAAAAAAAAGGTAGGATGGATGGGACCATGTACCGTCAAGTGTTGGGTGAGAACCTCCTTCCCTCAGTCAGGGCATTGAAAATGGGTCATGGTTGGGTTCTCCAGCATGACAATGATCCAAAACACACGGCCAAGGCAACAAAAGATTGGCTCAAGAAGAAGCATATTAAGGTCATGGAGTGGCCTAGTCAGTCTCCAGACCTTAATCCCATAGAAAATCTGTGGAGGGAGCTGAAGGTTGGAGTTGTCAAACGTCAGCCACAAAACATGAATGACTTGAAGAGGATCTGCAAAGAGGAGTGGGCCAAAATCCCCCTGAGATGTGTGCAAACCTTGTGGCCAACTACAAGAAACAGCTGACCTCTGTGATTGCCAACAAAGGTTTTGCCACGTTTTGGCACGTTTTTCAAAGGGATCGAATACTTATTTCCTTCATGGAAATGCAAATTAATTTATAACTCTTTTTGAAACGCATTTTTCTGGATTTTTTTTGTCATTGTTGTCTCTCAGTGTTCAAATAAAGCTACCATTGAAATTATAGACTGATTATTTCTTTGTTAGCAGGGAATCTTATAAAATCAGCTGGGGTTCAAATACCTTTCCCCCCCCCACTGTATGTAGTTCCCAAAACGTTGTGGTTCCCAAAGTTTTGACAGGCACGTACCCCTTTAGACATTTGACCTGTAGCCATGTGACCCCTACTTCACTAAATAAAAAAAGTTTTATTTATCTTAATTAAAAATGAGATATATTGAACATATTTCATTGGTTCATTCATTTTTTAGTAATTCTGGGTAAAATGTGTATTTGGCATGGTCACATTCGGATAAAGAGTCACAAGTTATTCCTCGCTTACAGTGGCAGGTTTTCCCTGGGGATTAGAACGCCAATATTATGCCTCCGTCTTAAGGACTGTGTGTTTAAGTAATCAAGTTTGGACAGACAACACAACTGCTGGTCCCCACCCCATTAATTAGGCAAGAAATTCCACGATGAACTTTCAATGTTACTGCAGGCTTGCCAACATGTACACATTTATTGTACTCAACACGCACTCAACATGCAATTTGATTCTTAAATATGCTTGTATGCATCATAGCTCTCCATTGTTGCATTTTCCTGGTTTCACTTTCAAGTTCAGTCTGTACAGTACAGATCAATGAGCGGATATTATCAGGTTCTCAATGAAACATTTCTGGCCATTTGGGGGAGCATGACAAATATTTGAGAACCGCCAGTGTAAACATTGCCCCGCTTCCAGCTGGCTTCGTCGTCTTCTCTTGTGAATTTATTGTTTAGTGGCGCCTTGACACAAAAAACTGAGACGATAAATACAACTAAATGCCACTTCGTCCGGTGTGACTCTTTATGACGCCTTCTTGACTGATGCAACTAAGACAACATCAACCAAGTCCGGAAAATATTGTAGCTGTCAGTGCCTCAATCCGGTGCTAATTTCATGCACACTCAGCCACCTGCAACCAGTGCAATTACCGTCTCAGTCGCTCTCCCCACCAACACTTCTTCATCGTCCACCAGTCACAGTCTCAGCAAAATGCAACAGCGGACTTCTGAACAACATTACAACAAGCATGTGGTTACGCCAACTGGATTTTGCTCAATGAATACACGACTCCTGCATGTAGAATTAACTAGTAAATAAAGTTGCCACAATTGTGTATTAATTACCAATTTCAGTTGCGGAATGTATGCACTTCAATTACCAGAAGTGACAATGTGCAATTTTTTTTGCCCCATTGCTCAGGCTGTGCTTTGCTGCATTATGATCTTTTTGTGGATTTTATTTTGAGGCACTTAATTTAGACGGTTTCGGGCGCCGTTTCAAACGCAGCGATTTGGCACCTCAATCGGAAAATATGTAAACGATATCCAACCCTACTTATATGACATATACAGTTGAATCCTACATATTTCTACAATTTTAGTCAACCAAAACTTTGGGGGAAAAAAGTTGCCCCCTGTTAAGATTCATAGGTACTGAGGGGGCAATAAAAATGAAGGTCATATTTTAAAATAAACTTTGCATGAGTTTATTCCCACAAAGAATATGCTGCTTTTACCACACAATTTCTGATAAAAATATTTCTTTAAATAGTCAAATGTTCAGAATTTGGCTACGCATCCATGCAACTGGAAAAACGACGCAAGACATTAGACATCCCTTGGCAAGACAAAAAGAATTGCGAGCGTCCAAGTCAAAATCAAGTGCGTTGGACGGAGAATTTACCACCCAAGCAACATGTGTTTATTCCCAGTTGCACCTCGGCAACCGGACAATCTGAAATGTCATCTAGAGATGCAGCATTGACGTATACCACAAGAAAAACCTTGCTATAGATCACACGGTCTGGAGGTGTTTAGCTTCTGTAGGCATCGGTCACTACAAACAAAGTCTGTTGTTGGGACAAGGGGAAAAAAAAGGAGAGAAAGTGAAACCTGCTCCTTTCTACCTCTGGAAACTACCACATGCTCAGTCTTGCGTTTTAAGGGTTGGTTTCGTGAGTCACCTGCAAGTGCACAAAGGTGGGGGGTTGGGCACCCCACGAGACTCCAGTGATGCCAGATGAGATGGTACAACCCACCTGTTGAGCTTTACAAAAGAACTGTGTCATATCCAGAGTCATACGCAAAAGCCAAACTAAAATCTCAAGGCAACCATTCAATAATGTCTTCTTTCTGGCAGCCAGTCAGTCACATTTACTGAATTGCCGCTCCCAGACTAAAAATACCATTTGTATTCCTTACAGGGAACACCAGCACAGAATCATATTACTATATATGCGTCCCATATGTCCGTTTTATTGTGGTGGCCCGCCATTTACTACTTTTGACTGCAACATATCAATTTGGTGCTGCCTATTACCCTTTAGAAGGAGGCTCCCATTTTCAAACCCTTTGCCTGGAAAGCTTGTGTGCTTGTTGCAACGGTAATGACGTGTGCTGCGTCGTGGTATTTCCGTTTTGATCAGGATATCCTGGTGATTACAATGACCATTTACAGGAATAACGCTGTTTGCTCATGGACGTAAAAGGGTTATTCCGAATGTTACTGACCTTAACCT
Source organism: Oostethus manadensis (assembly GCA_024372805.1). NCBI lineage: Eukaryota > Metazoa > Chordata > Actinopteri > Syngnathiformes > Syngnathidae > Oostethus > Oostethus manadensis. The sequence goes on along the minus strand of QODF01000091.1, from coordinate 937,784 downwards.
GAATATTGACTGCACGGTAACAGTGATTTCTGCAGAGAAAGTGAAACAAAAAATGTGTACTAGCTATAGAGAAAAACCTTCCAGCACTAGCTTCTTCTTTTAGTGCAAAGCATTACGACATCCAGGATACAGAGAAGAGGAAAAACTGCTGTCTAATTAAAAAACAGATCCTGTGACTTAGGTAAATATTTGGCATGGCTACTTCACATAGACAGTATTTAAGTGTAGTACTTGAAGTACTTCATAGCTTGCAACATCTGGAGCAATACACATTTTTTGCAACTTCCAGTGTAAAAGGCAGATTCATACAAAAGAAAATATTTCAAGTTGAGAAGTCTTGCCAAGACCATAAAACAGTCCAGAAGTCCAATCAGATTATTGTTTTTGCACAAGATTGCTGGAATGATCGGCCTGTGTTGCATGTTAATGTTCAAAATGCTAAATAACTCGTTAGCATATCCAGGAAATTGCGGCATGAATGCATTAAAAATTCCACGTAGATCCATGAACACAAGACATAACTCGGGAAGCGAAGAATACACTAAATACGACACACCTGGTGCCCTATGAAATCCTTTTTTTCAGTTTCATTTGTTTGACCTATTTTTAGCAGTAAAATGTGTTTTTGGGTAACTTAATACATGTCTAGTAATTAAATGCAAAAATCCCCAAATTTATTGATGCAACACATCAATGGACTGCCCAGTAAAGTAGAGGAGGTTCTGCCAACTTTTGCTGGTGTTTTTCGTCATTTCAATATGTTTCGTTCAGGAGGGGGTGGTTGAGTGTCTATGATGAGATTCCGCCACGACTGAGTCGTCTGCCAGGGATGCAATTCCCCACATGAACGTTTCTTCTCACAATGACAGCATTTCATTCACACTATGTCAATTTCCACAAGATTCCGCCTTTAACAGTAAATTCCTTTTTTATTTGCCAATTCGGCAAATTTTCAGCAATATTTCTGGGGAAATAATTCCACACACACTTCCTGTGGGAGATCCCTGCACCATGAAAGAGCAGTCCGGGCACATTAAGGGGGATCTACGGCTGTTGCTGCAGAGCCGACATGAAACTAACTTCACCAATGTGCAGAGTGAGAGCCCTCTGAGTCTTCCAGCCTGTGCGGTAAAGTAGGAACACGAGCTCTGTGTTCACATGCAAATAAATAGCCAACTGTGATTATTCAGCCACCATTACTATACTTATAGGGTAGAACTAATGAGTTAACAGTGTTACAGACCAATTTGTGGTGTGATTTACATGATGACATGATGACTTTTTGACCAACTATTCAATGCATTAGTAATTTATTGACGGTTCCCTGTAACAACCAGCGGTTAGAGCGGCGCTTCCCATGCAAGCTCCTAGTACCATGACAGAGGAGTCAGGGCACAGGGGAATCTACCGCTGTAATTATGGAACCGAATATCCAACGTCCAAAGCGAAACACACTTCAGTGCCCTGCGGACATGTCTGCTTGTTGGCGCGGCGTTTTCACGGTGCGGTGTTTAACAGCACTGGACCAGCCCGAACTTGTGGCGGAACCTGATCTTTTCCAATCTCCCCTGCTACAAGCTTTCCTGGTTTGTCTTTTACTTCAGACATTTTATCCCAAAAAAAACTTTAAAATGTGCTTAAATATGTATATTTGATAATAGGCGGTGTACAACCATGGAACAGTATGATTTATTAATACATTTTTTTAAGTGAAGCTGCACAGGCAAAAATGGAAATACTCTAAAAGTTTTTATTGTTATTAACATTCAAGCAGCTTTTTGTTAAACACGTTTATTCATTTAGAATTTTAAGAGACGTGGGTTTGCAGTGCATTACGTCATCAGAATAAACCTCGTGACTTTGCTGGGAACCTCATGGGAATAAAACACGGCGGAGCACGTGCTGTGCAAGCAATCCGCACGCGCTCGGACGTCTGGCTAAGTTCTACTTGATATGATGAAAGTCTTCCAGTCCGCGGTTAAGCTCTAACTTTAACCGTAAATGAAGCTCCGGCGACAACACCGGGAAAAAAAAAGCCCGTCCACGCGTGTTCCTGTCCACCTTGTCGAAGTCGAGCAGGAAACTTTGCTACAAGTCAAGAGTTGCGGGATAAAACGTCTCCTTCCTGACTAGCTAGCTCGCTAGCAGGCTGTGTGGAGCCGGACTGTCCGGACGTAAGCATGGCTCACCTGGTACTCCATCCCGGGTATCTGAGGAGCCGCCTTGGTGCTGAAATGTTGGACTGGAAGGCCCGCCAGCCTGCATGACAAAACTCGCTTTCCGAGCCGCGCGACGACCACGGATGTCCGTTTCCACAAGCGAGACACGCACGCCATCACGGGGCGCTGAGTTGTCATCGGAAGTTGCCCGCACACCGGAAGTTGCTACCAAATATAGCGTTGGGGGCGTGACGGCTGAAGTCACCGCAGGCCGTTGTAAGTGTATTCAAATATACTAATAACAGAGATGAATCTGGTTTGTCACGTTGGACTGCTATTATTTTGAACACTACTGTACATAATGTTACACCTTGCAGGAAAAAGGTATAATACAACACAGCTCAATATACTGTACAGTAAATAAAGCATGCTGGTCCAATAGTAACCACACTTACAAAGTAAAGCTAGGACACCAATTCCTCTTCTGCTGGTGGGCACATATAGACAAGCACTCACACTCACATTCATATCTATGGACAACCATGAAGCGAACACGCATGTTTTTGGAATAGGGGGAGGAAACCCACGCATGCATGAGGAGAACATGCAAACTCTATACAGAGATGTCAAAGCAACCAAATATATGCGTGAAAGAAATACAACGATATGTCCTGTACAACAGAATTGATTACGGATTGAGAAATATATGCTGGAGCCTATCCAAGGTGACTTTGGGCGGGAGGCGGGGTACAGCCTGGACTGATCTCCAGTCAATCGCAGGGCAGACATACAAACATTCACACTCTAATGGACAATTTAGAGTTGCCAATTCACCTAACATGCATGTTTTTGGAATGTGGGAGGAATAATCCGAAGTACCCGAAGAAAACCCACGCACACGCGGGGAGAACATGCAAACTCCACACAGAGATTCGACCCCTGAACTTCCTGACTGTGAGGCCAAAGTTATCACTGAAGTCACCTAATTAGTATCTGTCTCATGTTCTTGTCCTCCATAAGTGACATCTACTGTATCTGTCTTTACGGTTACATATTTACACCATTCTGCAAAATATGACCAAAATGTGTGCCAATTTTGTAGCAATGGTAGACATCGCCAGGGGCGCTGCCAGACATTTTGGGCCCATGAAAAAAATATCACCTCTCGTTTGCCTTTCTCTTGATCCTTTTATTACCACAGAGATTTTTTGTCTTGTGGATAGATGACCTACAAATATTTTTCCAATGAAAAACAGTCCCAGTAGTATAATTCATATGGCCCAATTTTGGAGAGGAGTACATGGATGGCAAGCATCCTTAACGTCTATCAAAGTCATATAATGAGAGATACGAGATAAGAAGAAAGCCATAGCAGAGACAGCAAAGAGGGTGGAAACCCAGAGACAGACAGGACATACAAACAGAAAATACATTTCTGTTTGTATGTCCTGTCTGGAGTTTAACACGGTAAACGAGAGGGTAGTTTCACGCTGCCTTCCGGTGTGGGGATGGGCCCTGACTGTTGTTTGCGCTTATGCACCAAACAGCAGTTCAGAATATCCTGGATATTCTCTGGACTGAAAAAAAGAGTTTGTAAGATTCATATGGAACAATAGAAAGCCCAGGCTCAGTTATACCATAGCTACCATACGATAAAGTAGGCTTAAAGGGCATAGAAAGGAGTTTTTTAAATGCCTTTTCTTCCAGTATGATATGTAAGCCCATTCAAATGATTCTACAAAATTTGGTTGTAATATCAAGCCTATATATAAAGTTATGCACGATTAAAAAATTCAAAAGTGTAAATTCGCGCCCACAGGAACTTTAACATAATGACTTAGTTGACCACTAGGGGGCCAGCCGATTACGTCATATTTGCTACAAGCCAGAATCAGCCATGGAGTGGAGGGATGAAAGAAGCAGTGATTTCGAGGATCCATCCATCCATCCATTTTCTATACCGCTTATCCTCATTAGGGTCACAGGTATGCTGGAGCCTATCCCAGCTGGCTTTGAGCGAGAGGCGGTACACCCTGGACTGGTTGCCAGTCTGTTTTTGTCAATAGCAAGACGCATTTGGAGGTTCAACCTTATATGTTTGAAGCAGTCATACATTGGGAACACGAGGATGAAGACGTTTCCAGTGATGATGTTGAGAAGGAGGGAATCGAGGAGGAAACAATGACTGTCAAGTTGCCATCTTTTTTGTTTACATGCACATACGGTACATGTACATCATTCAGTAAGCCGTTGTAGCCTAGCAAAACAAACGCTGTGCCCTGTATGGTATGCATTCGTCTGCGTCAGAGCTGACGTCACGCGTCGGAAATTGTCGAGCAATCCCGATCATTCCGAGTGACTCGGACAATACAAATTCGTCTGCCAGGGTTTCTTTTCATCAAAATAGCTTAGTAAAATCACAGGATAAAGTGAAGTAAAACCGATATCTAATTGTATGTTTCCATTAAAACTCTCTTAAAATCTATGTTAGATGCATTTGGAAAAAATTGCCTTTCTATGCCCAATTTAAACTAGTATTACCAGACAACACAACTCAGGTCTATGATCTTCTATTATTCAGCAAAAGACCCCCCTGTCCGTGCATTTAATTGCATGTCAAAAAATATACACTCCTGAAGCATTGCCAAAGAGATTAGGTGAATGCATCAATACACTTGACAAAAGAAAATAAAACAACTGTGAATATAATTCTTTTATTTAGTCCAGTCCAAGAAATGTACATGACTGTCATCGTATAAAATTTGTATTAAATAATTTCATATTCTATTGATGTAAAACCCTGATTTGAGCGGTATTAAAATGGGACATGACAAAAGGAAGAATGAGTTGTTAGCAAAGGCCGTCCAGCAGTTTGCAAGCAGATTAGAGATTATATGATGGCAACGCTCTTTGGGATTGATCATCCAAAAATGGGAAAAAAATGACATTGTTGCATTTTATAAACAGACTTAAAAGAAGTACAAGTTCAAAGGTTTCTGCAGATATTCCATTGGTGAGGCTCACAGTGTGCACACACATTTATGTTCTGTAGTTGTTGTGCTGGTGTTGCTCATTGCTTTCCTGGTAATGAGAGGCTTCATTCCATTATTGAGAAAGTTGCTACAGTCGTAGAGCGGGACTTTATTAAGCGATATTTTGGGTTTCTTGGTTTGCTTTGAGGTCCAAATGATGCCGACGATGAACCTGAGGCGTGAACGCTACAATTCTGCAGAGACAAAATTAAAAATTAAAAAAAAAATCCTACTTATAATCCATCCACATTTCTGGATATTTTAAAACATTTAGAAATTTATAAATCATTTCTATTTGATTGAGTCAAATAAATACAGTAGTGTTCAAAATAATAGCAGTCAATGAATCCCTGTTATTAGTATATTTGTATTGCTACATGGTAAACAAGTTACCAGCAGGTGCACTAGATTCTCAGAAAATAAACAAGACCCAGCATTCATGATATGCTCACTCTTAAGGCTGTGCAATTGGACAATTAGCTGAAAGGGGTGTGTTAAAAAATAGCAGTGTCTGCTGCTGACTTTACAAACTCAAAACTTTTTTGTACAAACTTTTTGGTTTCTAGGATTTGGCAATCCTGTGAATCACTAAACTAATATTTAGTTGTAATATTTTAGTTGTTTATTTAGTTTTTTATAACTGCTTCACATCAGTGTGGCATGGAGTCAACCAACTTGTGGCCCCTTTCAGCTGGTATTCCACTCCAAGATTCTTTAACAACATTCCTCAATTCATTAACATTTCTTGCTTTTGCGTCGGGAACAGCATTTTGATGTCATGCCATTAAGGTCCAGGGATTGGGCTGGCCACTCCATAACATGAATTTTGTTGGTTTGGAACCAAGATTTTGCTGGTTTACTAGTGTGTTTGGGGTCATTGTCTTGTTGAAACACCCATTTCAAGGGCTTGTCCTCTTCAGCATAAGGAAACATGACCTCTTCAAGTATTTTGACGTATGCAAACTGATACCATAGTAGGAGAAACATGCCAATATCTTGATGCTTCACTGTCTTCACTGCTTACTGTGGCTTGAATTCAGAGTTTGGAGGTCGTCTCACAAACTCTGTCTGCGGCCCTTGGACCCAAAAAGAACAATTTTATCAGTCCAGAAAAAGTTCCTCCATTTCTCTTTAGGTCACTTGTTGGATTTTTTTGGCAAATTGTAACCTCTTCAGCACATTGCTTTGTGGGGAATTCTTGTAAATAAATTAGGTTCACACAGGCGTCCTCTAACTGTCACAGTACTTACAGGTAACTCCAGACTGTCTTTGCTCATCCTGGAGCTGATCTTTGCCATTCTGGTTATTCTTCCATCCATTTTGATAGTTGTCTTCCGGCCGGTTTATTGTACTATTATTTCAATTTGACATTTTCTCCACGGCAGCTCAGTGTCTTGTTTTTAGTGTGCACTTTGTTTTCAGCATTTATTATACCATTGTATGTTTGTTTTTCATTAAATGACTCTTGTGCCTGCAAATCCTAGCGGAGGCGTAAGAGAGGTAGAGTTTTTCATCGTGTATAAGGATGTGTTAAAGGATGTGTACCGTATGTGTACCTGTCTCATTTTTCTGTCCTCGGGCCGTCCTCCCATCCAGCATCTCTTGGGCATTTTCAGCAGTCCGTGCCAAACCGTCGGCCATCAGCGCCTCCTCGAGACTCCTCCTTGCTTGATGGACCTTCAATTCCTGCTCACTAAAAACACAACCATAACATTCAATTATTTAAGAGGATCAACTCTAGATTGCCATGGTCATGGGGGCAACCATATGAGGGGATCACTGTTATTAGTTTTTAGTTAGTTTTTTCCATTTTATCAATGATTTTTTCTCTTTTGTCTTTTCCATTTGCTTTCCCTCTTTGCACTTCCCGGATGCCTGACGCTAGTTGGTAAAAGCAAGGTCCTTCTGCCAGGGTGACTAAGCCATACCTGATCACATGATTCCTGCTTGCAGTGACTATGTAGTAGTTTTGTTTAAATGTCCCTGAGCATCCAGCTCCTCTCAATGTGGAGGAGCAGCGGTTCTACTCCGAGTCTCTCCCGGATGACAGTGCTTCTCGCCCTATCTCTAAAGGAGAGCCCAGTCACCCTGCGGAGAAAACTCATTTCAACCGCTTGTAGCAGCGATCTTGTCCTTTCGGTCACTACCCAGACCTCATGACCATAGGGGAGAGTAGGAATGTAGATCCACTTTCAGCTCAGCTCCCTCTTCAAAGGACCGATGCAGAGTCCACATCACTTCAGACGCTGTACCAATCCATCCGTTCCATCTTTCCCTCACTTGTGAACAAAACCCCCGATGTACTTAAAGTCATCCACTTTGGGCAGGATCTCATCCCCGACCCGGAGTTGGCACTCCACTCTTTTCCGGGCTAAGACTGTGGACTCGGACTTAGAGGTGCTGATTCTGCTGCGAAACCGATCCATCGAGAGTTAAAGGTCACGGCTTGATGAAGCTAACAGGACCACATCATCCGCAAAAAGCAGAGACCCAATCCTGTGGCCACCAAACCGAAACCCCTCGACGCCCTAAGTGCGGCTAGAAATTCTGTCCATAAAAGTAATGAACAGAATTGATGACAAACGGCAGCCCTGGCAGAGTCCAACACTCACTGGAAACACGTTACGTTATGTAACAAATAAAGTACCCCTACCATCCATTATAAAACATCAAGGGTTCCAGGTATGAACTTATCTCAAATCCAAAAAATGTACAAACCCCTTTTTATTGCTCACCGTATTTGTTCGTCAGTCACCGTGAAGGCCTTGCACGGGGGCTGCGATGTGTTCAGCCAGACTGCTGGGTTCTTCTCAGCTGCCATAGATGTTTGTCCTGTGATAGGAGATGAGCTCATGTGCAGAGCACTGGCGATGGCAGACAGCAGAGTGTCATCACTTGAGTCTACACCCACACCTGCAGTGTCATAAAAGTCAGAGGCAAACTGCACTTGTGTTGGGTCTTAGGCTGAAGGTGACGACTTACTCTGTATGCCTTTGGGTAAGTCCATGGTGCGCAGAACTTCTTCCGAGACATCTGATGACCGCAAACCTTTCAACCTCCTCTCCCAAAACAGCTGCAGAAAGACAGAGTGACTTCTTTGTTACTGCAAGTAATGACTTCATTTACAAGTCGGAGTCTGCCGCTCTGAAAATAGTTTGGTCACACAATAGAAAATCAGATTGTCTTTCACTCTACACACCAATTCCTAGTAGTTTCCCCACTCAGGAACCCACCTGATGGAAAATCAAACAGCAAACAAGTGACACAAGCATTCTTTGGCTAGCTGGAGTCACTCAGAACTATTAATGCTGCTCTTCAACCAATATTAAACTTAAACTCACTGCAAAGTTTCACTACAAAAATGTGGTGCTTACATAGTACAAATGCTGAACCACAGTGTCAGTGTCATCATTACCCTAAAAATAATTATTAAAGCGTGGTGCATTTTGTACTCATTTATTGCCAAACAGTAATTATGTCAACAACTTATAATTTTCACATTTTTTAAATAGTTTTCAGGTGTGATATAGAGTAGTGTTCAAAATAATAACAGTCCAATGTGACTAAACAGATGAAGTACATCTGTGTGGCATGGAGTCAACCAACTTGTGGCACCTTTCAGCTGTTATTCCACTCCAAGATTCTTTAAGAACGTTCCACAAGTCATTAACATTTCTTGGTTTTGCTTCAGAAACAACATTTTGGATGTCACCCCATAAGTTCTCTATTGGATTAAGGTCCGGAAATTGGGCTGGCCACTCCATATCATTCATTTTGTTGGTTTGGAACCAAGATTTTGCTGGTTTACTAGTGCAGTGTTTTTCAACCACTGTGCCGTGGCAAAGTGTCTGGTGTGCTGTGGGAAACCATCCACTTTCACTTAATTGGTGTATAAATATTTTTTGAAAATGAGTCCGCCAATAATGTGCCATTGCTGGGTGTCTGTGGTGTCCAATAATCGACAGAGTAATCATGTAATAAGATAAATAGCAGAAGGTGTCAACACTTTATATAGACTTTATAATGTTTCTATAGACTACAGAGATTCATGTTTACATTTTCTGCTGGTGGTCTCCCTTGGGATTTTTGGAAAGGAAAAAGTGTGCCTTGGCTCAAAAAATGTTGAAAAACACTCTACTAGTGTGTTTGGGGTCATCGTCTTGTTGAAACAGCCATTCCAAGAGCATGCCCTCTTCAGCATAAGGCAACATGACCTCTTCAAGTATTTTGACATAAGCAAACTGATCCATGATCCCTGCTATGGGATAAATAGGCCCAACACCATAGTAGGATAAACACGCCCATATCATGATGCTTCACTGTCTTCACTGTGTACTGTGGCTGGAATTCAGAGTTTGGGGGTCGTCTCACAAACTGTCTTCAGCCCTTGGACACAAAAAGAACCATTTTACTCTCATCATCTACATCTTTCTCTCATCATTTACATCTCATCCACAAAATGTTCCTCCATGTCTTTTTAGGCCAGTTGATGTGTTCTTTGGCAAATTGTAACCTCTTCTGCACATGCTTTGCAGGGGATTCTTGTAAATAGATTAGCTTCACACAGGCGTCCTCTAACTGTCACACTTACAGGTAACTCCAAACTGTCTTGGATCATCCTGGATCTGATCAATGGATGAGCCTTTGCCATTCTGGTTATTCTTCCATCCATTTTGATACTTGTTTTTCTGACGCGTGTCTTTGGTTTTGCTCTCCATATTAAGGAAATGGAGATTTTTTTAGCTAAAAAGCCCCAAATTTTTGCGCCTCTTTTAAAGTATTTTTCCTCTCCAAACAACTTCTTCCGACAATGTCTCGATTGACCCATTTTCCTCAGGCTTTCAAAGAGAAATGCATGGGCTCACTCCGTTCATGCTGCTGTTCTACAGAACAAATGCGCCAAGGAGAGCAAATGATGAAGTTCCTTTCCATTATTTGTGTGATTAATTCATTTATATTATGCTCAAGGCTTAGAGCCCATGGGACAATTGTATTAATCCCACGAGATCTTGTGGCACCCTAAATGTTCAGTAATACAGTCATTTCCGTCAAATATGCACCCAAACACTCACCAGTGAAGCCTGAGCGCCACCTAGTGGCTTTACTTACAACTCCCTTCAATTTGTAGTGTGTGTGTGCGCGTGTGTGTGTGTAGGCGTGCATGCGTGTGTGTGTGTGTGTGTGTGTGTGAGAGATTACTTGTGTGGGCTGCTCAGTCGCTCTCTGTAGGTCTGTCTTGACCTTGTTTTCCGGGTGACTTGTAACCTTGGTAACAGGCTGTTTAAAGATGGATGCCGTCTGTCTGATGGGCAGGGTCGTGTTCAAATCAGGCTTACCTCCCTGTAGAGATAGAAAGAGAATGTGTGTGTCAGTGAATAGTTTTCTCTCCTTACCTTCATCTGCCATAATACAGTCTAACCCTGGTATTCCATCGATTTCTGCATGATTCGGTTTTCAACAAAATAGTTCACCAACATTTTTGCTTCTTGTTTTCTACGTTTGCCCTGGGAATATCGCAATACTTATGACTGATACGATTCGCACACACACCCACACTAGCAGCTTCACTCCACTTCACACCGTGCCTCAGGTTTTACAAAGCACATCACAGCATTTTCAAGTGGAAAAAACAAGCTTAGGGTGAGTCCTGCCACCCAATGGAAGAAACTCATTCCCGCCGCTTGTATCCGCCATCTCGTTCTTTCGGTCATGACTCATAAGTCATGGCCATGTGTGAGGGTGGGAACATAGACGGACTGGGTAAATTGGGAGCTTTGCCTTCCGGCTTAGCTCTCTCTTCACCACAACAGTGCGGTAAAACAACCGCATTACTGTCGATCTTGCGCTCCAACCTTCCCTCACCCTTGAACAAGACCCCGAGATACTTGAACTTGAACAACCAGTTTCCCACTGAGAACCATGGCCTCGGACTTGGAGGTGCTGAGTTTCATCCCAGAAGCTTCACACTCGGCTGCAAACCGCTCCAGTAAACACTGAAGGTCACAGCCTGATGAGGCCATCAGGACCACATTGTCTGCAAATAGCAGAGACGGGAACCAAAGGCCACCAATCCCGACCTAATAAGTGGTTGACCCACCCTTAGCAGCAACAACTGCAATCAAGCGTTTGTGATAACTTGCAATGCGTCTCTTACAGCGCTGTGGAGAAATTTTGCAGAATTGTTGTCATTCAGCCACATTGGAGGCTTTTCCATCTCCATTGGATTCAGGTCAGACTCCAAAGACGTCAGCCACTCAGAGGTGGACTTAATGGTGTGTTTTGGATTGGTGTGTTGCTTTCACTTGAGGTCACAAACAGATGGCACACTTTAACCACGTTAATATGAGTCACGAAGGGTTGCATTCAGAGACCACACATAACTTAAGCTGAATTTACATTGTGAATATGGCTGTATTTTCTGGGATTTCCGAGCCTGCTTAAATGCAACAAATTATATGCCGGCAGTAAGAGCTACATTAAGGAGTGATAAAATCCACTTTTTGACTTTCTGTTTACTTCGACCTCACATACACACATAATAAAGATGTTTTTGTGATTTTTGGAGTATCAGTAAATGCACCTTGTCGTCATCTAAGGCAGTGATTCCCAAACTTTTTACAGTGGTCAGACATTTGACCTCCAGCCAAGTACCTCCTAGTCCTGCACACTTAAAACACTAAGACCTTTTACATGTTAACTAACTTGAAATATTGAATTTAATTAATTGGATTAATAATTTTATCGTAATTTTTGGGTGAAAATTTGGATCAAATTGTCATCACTTTACCGTCCGGTAGATGGCATGCTGGATGGTGCAATCCACCACCACACATAAACTCCACAGCACTGATGGAGACGTCACCAAAAGTGCCAAATAAAAGTCTCAACAAGCAAGTAGCAATAAGATAGTCCTAAATCAAGTCAATAAGTAAGGAATGACAAGTGCCTGTCACCTGCTGCAGAATGTGCTGCTAATCTGATAATCTGATGACACTCAGCACAAGAACAGCACATTACCTTGGCCAGGCTGAGCGGGTCATGTCTCAGCCTTTGTTTGTTCTTCTGCAGTTTGCCAGGCATCATCTTCCCTGTCCGGAAATCGAAACATGCCAGATCCACTGAGTTTCCAAGGTAACGGGCCAACTGAGGCTTACTCCGGAACTTTTTCCCTGTCGGACTAATTGCAGAAACACAGAAAGGAAGAGTGAGAAAGATACATCTGACAAGCATAAGCAACATCTGGTCCACATTCGACACGTTAAGCCACCTTGAAACTTACACAGTTTGTCCACAGAGTGGTGTGCAATTTTGCATGTCAATGAGTAAACGTGTTGTAAACCCGTGGGAGGTATGTGTAAACTGTGCAGGGCCCAAAACAATTTTGTAATTGTGCGCCAAGTGCTCAATGCAACCTCGACATTCTGCATTGTCCCGCAATGCTTTGTTGCTATGCGTGTCATTTACATGCTACGCCTGAGAAGACTAGTTAGCACACTCTGTGGCTACGTTCCCACTGCGGGGTAGGATTCCCAATTCAGATTTGTTGTTTAAAATCCAATTTTGTATGTGGTGGTTCACATTACCAAACAAAAGCACCTGGAAAGTGACGCGCATGCAGAAGCACGACATCAGTCGCATTTCCGTGTGTTTACGGAAGTATAGACTGCTGCGATCTGTGCTCCAGTAAATGTGCGATACCACCGACTTTATCGGTGATACCAATTAAATTCTATGTGCAAGTTCACCTAATGTGTCAATTACACAAAATAATGTGTACATTTTAAATTGTAATGTACATTTCAAATCATAGCATAAAGAATACAAGACATCATAGCCATTTATTGATTTCTTGAAGTATATTGAGGTATTAGGGTGATTTACAATATAGCCAAGTTAATATACAACATCAGAAAAAATTAAGTACATAATTAGGTATCTGAAGTATCACTATTTTGATTTCAGATTTGACTTTAGCGCATTTAGAGCAGGTATCAGAGATATCGACATTTCAGTATCGAACTGCACATTACTAGCATGCTCTCCTTAACGCGTTTGTGGTGATTTCAAGGATTTTGTGCACTGGGAGTCAATATTTTCTCAACCAAATAAGTCCGTGTAGAAGATGTAGAAAAAAGATGCAAGAACTTCGGTAGGGAAGTTTGTAGACAACTTGTTCCCATGGTGGGTGGAGTGGTGAGACATTGCAGAGAGCTGGTTCACTAACAACCTGAGACGAAATAAAATACATGATATCAAATAGATTTGATGCAATCCTCAATCAACAGTTACAAAAATACTGTATATTATCAAAACATTATATAATACAAAAACAAAGACACAGCATCAACAAAACACCACACAACAATACACAAATTAAAACGTGCACAACAAAAAGAAAAATCAGCAACCAGGAAGCAGGACTTCAAAAAGGACTTCCGAGTCTGCTGCTCATGGAAGGGAGTTTAGTACACTACGGAGGAGAAAGTCCACCAAGATGATGAGCAAGGGAGGACAACAGCGTGCAATGTATACACTAGCTCTGAGCTGAGTGTAAAATTAGGTTCTATGCTGTGCGTACGTGCCCTGCGATTGACTGGTGACCAGTCCAGGGTGTACCCCGCCTCTCGCCCTAAGTCTGCTGGGATAGGCTTCAGCATCCCCGTGACCCTAATGAGGATAAGTGGCATAGAACATGAATGAATGAATGTGCGTACGTTTGATAAAATGGATTCATGTTACAACAACAATTTTATATACACACATATAAGAACACAATTATATATATAAATATGTGTGTGTGTGTGTGTGTGCGTGCGTGTGTGTGTGTGTGTGTGAGAAGGGGGGTTGTACTGCAGAAATATGAAACTTTTTGCTTCTTTATTTGACTTTTTCCTCCCTTAACTAAACTATATAACAAAATGAATTCCTTGAGAGGGGCTGGACCTCGGACTGGTGTGGGCTTATTAATATCCCCCCGGCTTGGTGCCTCAGTGTTGGAGTCATCCCCGGTGAACAAGAGGGTCGTTTCCTACACCTTAGGGCTGGGAAAAGGGTCCTGACTGCTGTTTGTGCGTACGTGCCAAATGGCAGTTTAGGGTTCTCAGCCTTCTTGGAGTCTATCAGAAGGGGGTGACTCCGTAGTTCTACTGGGAGAAACAACGCCCCTGTGGACAATGGCCATGTGACCTGGAGGTGCGTGATTGGGAGGAACGGCCTCCCCAATATGAACCCGTGTGGTATGATGTTATTGGACTTGTGCGAACCACAGTTTGTCCATGACAAACACCATCTTCCAACATAAGGATGTCCACAAGTGCACTTGGCACCAGAACACCCTAAGTCACAGGTCTATGATCAACTTTGTAGTCGTATCATCAGACCTACGGCCGCATGTTCTGGGCACCTGGGCGAAGAGAGGGGCTGAGCTGTAAACTGATCACCACCTGGTGATGAATTGGATTAGATGACGAGTGAGGATGCCAGACAGAATTGGGAGACCCAAACGTGTAGTGAGGGCGTGCTGGGAACGTCTGACAGTCTCCCATGTGTCGGGTCTTCAACTATCACCTCCGGCAGAGCTTCTTTGGCATCCTGATATCAAGTCCGAATGGGTCATATTCCGTGCCTCCATTGCTGAGGCAGCAAGTCGCAGTTGCGCCTGATAGGTGGTTGGTGCTAGTCGTGGCGGCAAGACCCAAAACCGGACACCAGACATCAGGGCTGTCGTCAAGCTGAAGAAGGAGTCCTATCAAGGATGGAGGCCTGTGGGACTCCCGAAGCAGCTGACGGGTATTGGCAGGCCAAGCAGCACGAGGCTTCGACAGTGGTCGAGGCAAAAACTCGGGTGTGGGTGGAGTTTGGTGAGGTTGTGGACGACTTTCGATCGACTTCAAAGAGGTTCTGGCAAACCGTCCAACGCCTCAGAAAGGGGAAGCAGTCTCCGGTTCACACAGTTTACGGTGGGGACAGGGGCCTGCTGACCTCGACTGAGGAAATGATCGGTCGGTGCAAGGAATACTTTGAGGCCCTTCTCAATCCCACTGACATACCTTCCGTAGAGGAAGCAGAGTCTGAGGACACGAATGCGGACAGTTCTATCACCGAGGTGTCTGGGATAGTCAAAACACTCCCCAGTGGCAAAGCTCCGTGGGTGGATGATTTGCTCCCTGAGCTCCCCAAGGCTCTGGATGTTAGGGGACCGTCTTGGCTGACATGTCTCTTCAGCATTGCATGGAAGTTGGGAACAGTACCTTTCAACCGTACTTCTTTTACAACTTGGCGGGCGACGCGTTCTGTTTGGTTCCTTTGCCAACCAGGCTCCGCTCCACCTGTCATATTCCCTGTTTTCCTTGTCACTAATTTCAAACAAATGCGACATATCAGTTCCTTGGTCTTGCGATCACCTTGTAGTTCTGTTTAAAACGGAAATATTCCCACACTGAAGCTGTGGCATTCTCCACGAAAACCATCGCTTTTGTGCCTACATTCATGTTAGCGCGCGCTTGTTCACGAGGCTGGCCTGCTCTAGCTAGCGCTCACTCGTAGCCCCGCCTCCACGTACTTGGACAAAGAGGCTGAATGGCTGATGGGGGGTCTCACACTCTCCATTCATTCCACTGTAGCACCAACCAGACAGATGCAGAGTGAAGCCTCCTTGTCCTCAGACGAGGACAAACATGCATGCATGCACATGTCAATTTCTTAAGGCCTGGCAAAATATCAAGCTTGTTCGATGAATTTATTTATTGTGACAGGCATAATGTACAGTATATGTCAAGGCTCTTATTAAGAAGAGTTCATATTATATATGATTCCAATTAGCTTGGAGGACTCCATTCATACGTCTCAGCAATGACGCCAATAACTTATTGATCAAATCATCTGGAAGGCAAAGAAAGCAGTCGTGCACGATTCCCATGAAGAGTCTTCGCCTTCTACCTCCTTCATCTCACCCCAAACATGCTGAAATATGTTCGTGCGTGGTGATTGGCAGGCCAATTCCAAGATGTGGAGGTTGAACTGTCATTTTATCCCTTAGTTATGTTTGAGTGTTCAAGGGAAACTCTCATTTACACGGTACATTATTTTGATATGTGGCAGGACTTTTGCACAGGCACAATATGACCTTTCTGCCCTAATTAAATCATAAAACTCCTTTGATAATACTTTAGACTTTATGTTGCTTTAATAAGCATAATGTGGAGGCTTTTTCTTTGCATATAAAGCAATTTCTCAACTAAATATAAATATAATTATTTATTGTTCCTACGGCTTGGATAAGCGACTGTACGGCCTAACCAATTACCCAATTAATGAAAAAAAAAAAAAAACTTCAGATGAACGCAAGTAAAGAATTGTTAGTTACAGCACTACCCCTCGTTACCAGAGTTCTAATCAATATTGCCAATCTAACAAAGGTGGGCTGTAGTATAAAAAGGACCTTTTGTACTACACAGCTATTCTCTAATCCGGTAGATCCCGTCAGACATTTGACCATGTACCTCATACTCCTGCACATTCAAAACACTTAATTAACTTGGAATAATTCTTTGTATAGTAATTCCTGGTCAAAAATGTGTAATTTGCATGACCACATTTGATAAAGTTTCACGTAAGCACTGATAAATACGTAAGTAATCATGTTTTTTTTTTTTTTTTTACTTAGTAAATTATATTACTTGTTTGTTCACCTGATAAGCACAAGGTACAGAGCAGCATGCTCAGTCTCCTATCTGCTTCGTTCTCCTTGTGTCATGAGGCGTTCTGGTGCACTCGTAATTGTGTTTTATTTATTTTATTTTATTTTTGATTACATTTGCTGTACCCCGCTTTGGGAACCTAGGCTCTAAGACAGCAATCAGTCTCTCAAATTGTTTGGTTGATTAACCAGTCGGGCCCAGTCATTCGTTCATTCATTTTCTATACCACTTATCCTCATTAGGGTCACGGGGATGCTGGAGCCTATCCCAGCAGACTTTGGGCGAGAGGCGGGGTACACCGTGGACTGGTTGCCAGTCAATCGCAGGGCACATATAGACAAACAAACATTCAAACTCACATTCATACCGATGGACAATTTAGAGTCGCCAATTAAGCTAACATGCATGTTTTTGGAATGTGGGAGGAAACCGGAGTACCCGGAGAAAACCCACACACGCACGCAACATGCAAACTCCACACAGAGATGCCCAACCGAGATTTGAACCCTGGTTTTCCAGATCTCCTGACTGTGTGGCCAATGTGCTAACCACTCAGCCACCGTGCGGCCCCAGGCCCAGTCATTCAAGTCTAAAAACTTGCATTTTATTGGTGAAAAAGAAGTGTTAGTATCGATTATTAGCGATTATTCCATAATGGCAATAATCTGCCAATAAAAATTGCTTTGCCCATTAATCGGTCAGGCCCCAGTTTGAACCCAGAACATTGTTCTTGCAAAGCAGCAGAACTCACCGCCATCCATGGAGTTTCTAGGGTTTGTTTTCCATTCCATAAAGATAAAGAAGAAGATGATGAGAACAAGAAAAGAACTTCACGAGATGTGGTTGGTCGAGTTTTAGTGCTCTTCCCGTAAGTGGAACTGCTGACTGGTTTCCTGACTGGAACTGATGAGTCACATCAGAAACCAAAGTGAAAGTAAGCCAAGTCACAGCTCTGAGGTTGTGATGTACTTTCACAAGACAGGCGGGGGGAAATGACGGCGGGCAGATGTTTGTGGACAGGAAATCGTTCTTGCCGTGTGTAACAATGTCACCCCAAGCACTGTACTTCATACGCTCATAAAACAAATTCCTATTTTTTTTACCCTCCCAGCCTCCTGCTATCTTGATGCTGACCTTCTCCTCCCATTTGAATAAAAGTGATTATTAGATGCGTTTCGTGCTCCATTGAAAGTATAACATGTAAATGCATACGCCGCTCAAGAACCGAATAGTAACAAACAGATGGAATCGCCGTCATCTTGACGTTTTTTATGGTGCATTCAGGAGCGAAATGGCAATGCAAGAGGAAAACCATCAGCCAGGTGTAAACCTGAACATGTAAAAATAGTACAGTATGTATTTATACTGTAAATTATTGCCAATTTGTAGTGGAACTGTCTATTTTCCGGGGGAAATCCCCACGTTTGTGGCGTAGCTGATGTACAAAAATGATGAATAAGCCGAATTGCTACAATTTGCTGTTTTTGTCCAAATTGCTGGTGCTGGAGATCAGGTGTGCTGACGTGGGAGGACGCCGGTAGAGGCTCTCAGTGTTTACAATGTGTTGTACTATTTCAGTGACACCGGAAGTGAACTTTCAAACCCACTTGACCGACCAGCACCAGTAGGAATGGGTCAGAGCCCGCCCCGGTCTTTTAACCGCGTGAGGATCATCACTTGTGGGGTCTTTGTGGTCGCCAGGGCGCCGGTGCGGCACATTTATAGACAGTTTGGTAGACGGAGAATAGTTGGAGGAGGGCAGGGTACCTGTAGTAGTAGACGTCGCTCTTCCCGGCACTCAAACCGGACTTCCTGATCACTTCCTCCTTCTTCCAGCCGGGCGGCAGAGCCGGACAGTCGGACTTCCTCTTCTCCATCAGCGCGGGGGGTGCTGGTGGGAGCGGTGGTCGCCGCCGATGGCGCCCCGGCAGGCGGTCCAGGCGGAACAAGCAGCGACGTCACAGACGTTACGTTACGGCCGGCTCGCCCTGTAACTCCGCCCGGGCTGTCACTGGCGTTCTTCTTCCCGCTTACATGGAAAGCGGGGAAGCGAAACCGAACTCTCTTTTAGTCCCAAAAATGTGCTTCAGTTGGCCCCGGAAGAACGTAAACGTCCGGTAAAGTCGGAGCAGCGCGAAACGGCTGGCTGTTACGTCACTCTCTCTCCCCCTATCGCTCACGCGCCACACTCTCAAAGATCCTCTATTGGGACAGAGGAATCACTCCGCTTCGCGTGAGCGATAATGACCGATTTTAGCCCAGAAGAATATTTTATGCTTACAAAAACATTCACCTTTTATTGATCTAATAGTTTTTTGTATTGCATTAGTATAGCAAGATGAAGTGTAAAGGTTTGAACACATAATTGAACATATAATAGACATATTAATGCACATTATACAAAAAAAAGGTTGAATGTATCCGATAACTAATTAATCAATAAACGGCATCAATTAAATTATTACATACATATGATTACATGTCTATTACCTTAAAAATTAAAACAAGTATAATTTAACAAAATTTCTTTTTTAAACCAGCATTCATTTTACATGAATAAAGTCAAAATACTGATGCACAATTTACAAGAAGAAAGTTGAAGTAGTTGGAAATTAAAACAACAAACCCAAAATGATTTTTAAAAACCGGAATTTTGCACGAATAAAGCCACGGCCTTAAGAGAAAAAGTCCGATTCTAAGGAATTGCACGGGAATAAACGTGTAATATCAGACACGTGTTGTTACACGTGTCTACTCGTCGTTACTCTTCTTGGCTTTCTAGCGACTGCAACTACAAAACAGTAACACAAAAAAAGAAAGAACTCAAGGCATGCTTGTAAAGTTGAAAATGTCAAAGGTTTTTTTTGGTTGAATGTTGCAATGTCAGCCTATCGAACAACATGAGGAAGCTCCCGGACCTATCGGTATACGAAGGCCCATGAAAAGTCCACCAGGTTCTTCAGGCGTGTGGAGGCATTAACTGTGGTAGACTTCTTGGAGACACCCTCTGGTGGCCCTTAATCTTCTCTCCGGATTGATACCCTAAAATGACAGCGGTTCCCAAACTTTTTACAGTGGCGTACCCCGTCAGACATTTGACCTGAAGCCCTTGAAGTACCCTCTATGCTTAAAAAAAAACTTTTTGATCTTAATTAAAAACTAGCAATAATGAACATAATTCAATGGTTCATTATTTTTTCTAATAATTCCGGGTCAAAAATGTGTATTTTGCAAGCTCACATTTTGGAGGTCTCACACAGATCTGATAAATAAATAAGTAATCGTCCTACGTATATTTTATTCCAGTGGGGCCTTTAGAAATCTTTGTTTTATTTTTTAGTATGATGGCATATTAGGGCCACATAAATTAAAAAAAAACCCAAAAAACATAAGATATGAGATGGATGCAAGATTAAACACTCCTAATGTAGAAAATAATCATCAAACTTACTTATTTGTCCTTATGATGCAAACGCAGCTATAAGCAACTTCACGGGCTACCTCATTTCGGCTTCATACAGTACTACTCACGCAGTGAGGCGCTCAGGTGCACTCGTAATTGTGAGTGTTTGGCGCTAACTGTTTTTCATTTCTTCCCCCTATCGCATGTGGCGTACCCCACTTTTGGGAACCTCGGGTCTATGATAAGTGACTGAATGGAAAACTACATTTTGTAGTCAATGGTAGTGTGTGTTCTCTAACAGAAGGTGCTACAAGGAAATTAACTTGCACTGATATGTCGTGCACTTCTGCAGGTTGATTTTCATGTCACATCTTTTTATATCTTGGAACTATTTGACCTGCCGAACATCGCACTGGAGCCAAATCACTCCAGTGAAGCTTCTACCACCCATGTTAAAAAAAGAAATCCTGCTAATGTACAAAAGAATACTCTGTGACTATTCAAGTTAGATGTTTTGAATGTGACTTAATCAAATACATTATCAAACATTATGCGTTCATAATTGGGCGAAAATATGCCAACAAAAACCCTACAAATGCTGGCTAATTGACTCTGTCACAACCCACACTGATAATTCTTTTTGTTGGCTACAAAATCTGCTGGTGGAGTGCAGTAGCACCAAATACAGACAATTTAGACACACAAAATTACAAATGTCAAAAGGAAACCAATTTTCTACAGTGTAATTATTTTAAAAAAATGTTACACCACAAGTAAAAGTGGTTTTCCCTCGCAATTTTGAAAAATACTGTACCTTACTGTCCTTAATTACATTAACATACTCATGCAGACCCGTGCACTGCTCCCCCCAACAGTTACCTGATCCATTTCAGAGCCTTTACCTCAAGCACTGGGAAAGTACCCATACAAAAATAAAGTATGTTCAAATGGATTTACACCGCATATGAAATGATAAAACAAGTGACATGAAACACTTACAGGCAAACATTTCCTCACATTCTTCTGTCAAATTGTGTTACAGGTAATATTTTTTTGTCATCGTGCCCATTGTGTTCTCAAGATGCTCTTCGCAATTGTTGCTACCTTGCTAATGCTAACTGCTGGGCCTCATTGGGTATAGCACGTTGGGCAGCATCGGCCATGTTGGCCACGTGGGACGTGTTCATGGACATCACGCAAAATAAATCAATCATGTAAAATTACGACTTGAAGTCTCGTGAATTGCGACTTTAAATCTCGTAAAATTACAACTTTTTTTGTAAAACTAAAATTACGACATGTTTCCGGGAAATCGCGACTTGTTTCTTGTAAAATTACGACTTTTAATCTAGCAAAATTATGACATTTTTTCGTGAAAATACGACTTTGAATCTCGTAATATTCTGACTTTTTTTCTCGTGAAATTAAGATTTTTAATTTCGCTAAATTAAAAATGGTAAATTAAAATTAAAACTACCAGTTTTTTCGTAAAATGACAACTTTTATTCAAAGAAAGTTATGAAATTTTTTCTTGCAAATTTACAACTTTTAATGTAATTTTATGACTTGTTTCTCATGAAATTATGACTTTAAATGTCGTAATATTACAACTTTTTTCTCATAAATTTACAACTTTTTTCTCATGAAACGTTTAATCTGGTAATATTATGATTTTTGTTTTTGTAAAACTATGACTTTTAATTTCTTAAAATTCAGATTTCTCAAAAAATAACGACTTGTACTGTAATACTTGTACTTGCACTTGTACTGTAATCTTGTATGTTACAACATTTATTCAGGTAAAATTACTACTTTTATTCTCATAAAAGTACGACTTTAAATCTTGTAATATTACAACAATTTTTCACATAAAATTACGACTTTAAATCTTAAAATTTGATGTTCTTTAAAGTGGCCCTAATACGGTGTCGTAGAGAAAGCAAGGAGAAAAAGCAAATGGAAGACTCTCACATTGCTCTCACGTTGGAATTGTGCGAATATTGCTTTGAGCGCTGTCGTCTTTAATCAACTGCGCGTGCGCATAAGGGGTCCGTGACGTCACGTCTGTAACCAGTGGCGTCCAGCTTCCGGCTGCTCAATGTAACCAATCAGAGACAAGATAAAATCTAACATGGCCAATCGGAGACGACGCTTTTGAAAATCTGATTCCAGAGCAGCCAAGTGCAATATTAACGTTCTCCGGGAGGCTCGAATGTGCTTCTCGGAGCAGCAGAGAGGCCACTGTTTGTTGACGTCTTCAAGAAGTGAGCGCGGAACCCGGATGCTGCCGACTGCAACTTTTTTTATCACAACACACTGGAATTCGGTAACTAAAGGCAGTTTTTCTGCATCCTACCTACTTGTAATAACGATAAAACAATCGCGACTTTTGGTTGGTCTTTGGTGTTAGATAAATGACCGTTAGGCAACTACAGACAGGATGCTTTCAACAAGAGGAGTGTCCCAACTTTTCCTAATGAGGCCACAAACTTCAGAAAAACGAAAGGATGTCGGGTCATTTTGATGTTTTTCCATTCCATTCAAAAGGCTAAAATCAGTCCGAAGTAGTAAGAATTGGAGGATGCTAAATGCTTCATTTAAGAGTGCATCATATGTTTACACAGGTTTAGGGGTTAGGGTTAGAAACACACAAAAAACACAACAAAAGCATGAAAAAAAGCAATTTCACAAGAATAAAGTCAAAATATTGAGAGAGAAGAGTTGTAATCTAACAAGAAAAAGCAATAACATTGTGCTATTAAGGGGGAACACTGTCTTGTTAGTACAGTAGTAGCATACAATGGAATTATTTAAAAAAATATGCAATTAATTGTTTTTTAAATTTTTTTAAAGGCTGTAAAATTATGAAAAGAAAACAAACAAAGTTGTTTTTTTAAATTAGGTAATAGAAATATTTTGGATATTACAAGAATAATGTCAAAATATTGGAATAAAGTCACAGTTAGATAATAGTAAGAAGAAAATATACAAGAAGAATGTTGAAATTTTCACATATATCTAAATATATATAAAGCTGAGGAAATATAAATATAACTCCTTTGCATATCTATTTTTGCCTTACAAAAAGGCTTTTCATTTGTCTGTATGCGGCCCTCGCTGGAAAAAGTACACTCCTGCAGAAGCTCAATTCAGCATGTCTCTGGTTTCCCCCATTCCAAAAACAAACATGTTAGCTTTATTGGTGACTCTAAATTGTCCATAGGTACGAATGCTCGTTTGTCTATATGTGCCCTGCCATTGTCTGGCCACCAGTTCAGGGTGTACCCCGCCTCTCGCCCGAAGTCACCTGTCCCACACTATAGTTTTTGGAAACGCAGCAAAAATATTGAGCAAATATGGGCAAAGAAAAGGGTATTTTGAACGAAAAGTTGAGCTTCACCGCAGCCTTATCCTCCAATAGTGTCTTGATATCGTCCTGTAGAACCTTGATGTCATTGCACATCGCACTATTTTCTTCCTTAGGGTTTTTAACCTCTTTTGAGGGCAGCGCGTAAGGCAGCATTATCTTCCTTGATATCATCTTGTACAACCCTGACATCCTTGCATATTGCTGTATTGTTTTCCATATGTCTTATAGCCTCTTGAAGAGCAGCGCACCATGCAGCTTTGTCTTCCAATAATGCCTTGATATCATCCTGCCGAATGATTAAATACATGTATTTACTGTATATTATATTGTATGTCTAGACTTAAGTATGTCTGTGTATGTCGACCACTTGGAACTAACGTGTTGTTTTCATCAGCATGGACACCACCAGCCCCGGGAGTGACGTCATATCTCCAGAGTCGACAGTGACGACGTTGCTGTCGAGCTCAGGCCGCCTTAGAAGCAGCCTGCTGGTGCCTGACCACAACACGACCTTCAGATACCAAGATAAGGTTAATTCCTCCTGTTGATCTGGTTCTGCAATGTTTTATCATCAGTAGGATGAACATTTTTTTTTTTTGTAATTCATGTGAACACAATCATCAAGCCAATAGACTGAGCACTGTGGGGGAAAAAGTCCTTGGCAACGTAATTATAAACCTGTCATTGAACCATTTGGGAGTCTTTGAGCTCTTTGGAACAGTACCAAGCAGAATGTATCTCCACAAGACACTGACAAACACGAGTGTGAAAACACTGGAAAAAAAACACTGACACTGATCAGACACTGATGACGCACGAGATTGGGTTCACGAGACCAGATAAGAATTTACATCCATTTTAAGGAAAGTACTTTGAGTGAAAGTAAAGTAAAAAAAGGAAAAGATAATACTGTACAACCTTTTATTTAACCGAGTCATAAAACAAAGCAGGTGTGTTTTGATATGTTTGTCTTACAAATTGACTCTGAAAGATATGAACATTCTAACAGTTCTTATTTATAGACCAGAGTTTTTCATACCTAACAGTTCCATAACAGTTTTGACTGCTCACCAGCCGTCTGGTTAAGACTGGTTACATCTTGTTCATGTGATGTGTAAGGTCTGCTGATTAGTTACCAGTAGGTGCAGTAGATTCTCTGACAAAACAAGACCCGGCATTCATGATATTCATCCTGTAATATTAGTTGAAAGGGGTGTGTTTAAAAAAATAGCAGTGTCTGGCGTTGACTTTACAAACTCAGAACTATTTGGTATAAACATTTTTGTTTGTAGGATTTGGTAATCCTGTGAAACACTAAACTAATATTTTTTATGATTTTATTTATTTATTATAACTGCTTCACATCTGTGTGGCATGGAGTCAACCAACCTGTGGCACCTTTCAATTGTTATTCCACTTCAAGATTCTTTAACAACATTCCACAATTCATTCTCATTTCTTTTTTGCTTCAGAAACAGCATTTTTGATGTCACCCCACAACTTCTCCATTGTATTAAGGTCCCGGGGATTGGGCTGGCCACTCCATAAGATTCATTTTGTTGGTTTGGAACCAAGAGTTTGCTGGTTTACTAGTGTGTTTGGGGTCATTGTCTTGTTGAAACAGCCATTTCAAGGGCATGTCCTCTTCAGCATAAGGCAACATGACCTCTTCAAGTATTTGGACATATGCAAACTGATCCATGATACCTGCTATGGGATAAATAGGCCCAACACCATAGTAGGATAAACAAGCCCATATCATGATGCTTCACTTTCTTCACTGTGTACTTCACTGTGGCTTGAATTCAGAGTTTGGGGGTCGTCCCACAAACTGTTTGCATCTCATGGACTCAAAAAGAACAATTTTACTCTCTTCAGTCCACAAAATGTTCCTCCATTTCTCTTAAGGCCAGTTGGTGTGTTCTTTGGCACATTCTTCTGGAAATGGCTTTTTTTAACATAGGGACTTTGCGGGGGATTCTTGTAAATAGTTCACTCAGATGTCTTCTAACTGTCACAGTACTTACAGGTAACTTCAGACTGTCTTTGATCATTCTGGAGCTTATTACTGGTCAAGCCTTTGCCATTGTGGTTATTCCTCCATCCGTTTTGATAGTTGTCTTGTTTTCTGCTACGTGTCTCTGGTTTTGCTCTAAATTTTAAGGCATTGGAGATTTTTTTTATCTGAACAACCAAACACGTTTTGCACCTCTTCATAGTTTTTGCCTTCTCCAATCTACTTTTTAATCAGAGTATGCTGTTCTTTTGAACAATGCCTTGAATGAACCATTTTCCTCAGGCTTTCAAAGAGAAATGCATGTTCAACAAGTGCTGGTTTCATCCTTAAATAGGGTTCACCTGATTCACACCTGCTTTTTCACTAAATAGATCACTGATTGATTGCCACACTTCTATTTTTTGAAAACACCCCTTTCAACTAATTGCACAATTGTTTGCACGCTTCGAATGCAGTTGTACGTCGGAAAATAAGGCTCATGGAATTTTTTTAATTGATTTTCAATATTATTATTTATCATGGGCCGCACGGTGGGTGAGTGGGCAGCACATTGGCCTCACAGTCAGGAGGTTCAGGGTTCAATGCTCCGTTGGGCATCTCTGTGTGGAGTTTGCATGTTCTCCCCGTGCGTGCGTGGGTTTTTCTCCGGGTACTCTGCTTTCCTCCCACATTGCAAAAACATGCATGTTAGGTTAATTGGAGACTCTAAATTGTCCATTAGAGCGCGAATGTTCGTATGTCTGCCCTGCGATTGACTGGCGACCAGTCCAGGGTGTACCCCGCCTCCCGCCCGAAGTGAGCTGGGATAGGCTCCAGCATACCCGCGACCCTAATGAGGATAAGCGGTATAGATGTTGCATTACGGGGGGAAAAAACCCGATACTAATATATAATAATAATACCACAAATATTACATTTGTATGCCAATATCGGGCTGATACTATCAGACATGCCTACTTTATTCCGATAAAAAAAAATGTTAACATTTTTCACTCTTGACGATGTGTTGACTCAGATCTTTTATGTCCAAAGGTGTATGAGTCAGCTTCGGCTGCGTTGCAGGCCTATATTGCTGACTTTGACAAAAGCCAAAACAGCGAGTCATGGATGAGAGGCCTGCTCATTACACAGAGTCCACTGTGCACCCCGAGAAGGCCCAGAATGAGCACGTTGAGAAACAGATCTGGTAAGTAAATGCTCACTTGTCTGCTAGATGAGAAGGTCACAACATAGCGCTATTATTTTAGGTTGTTTTTTTTTACATTGTAATGATGCACTGTTATTATCTTTGTTAGGGTAAACTTACCAAATCAGAAGGTCAAATATCTACTCTCCCTACTGGAGGGGCCTATACAGTGCAGAGTTAGCGTTGTTTCATTAAATGCTACCGTAATATATTTGCAGAAATGTGAGGGATGCACCCGCTTTTGTGACTTACTATGTATATAGTTAATATTAATTGTGTTAAAAAAAATTGTAATTGTAGTTTTCAGGGAGCGTTTAACTGACCGAGAAGTGGATTTCCTGACTCTCCCTGTCAGTTCCCTCCGTCACCGTGACAACCACGACAGACTCTCGATGACAACTGATGAGCTGCTGTCCATCCCCCGCGATGGCTCCATGCCGGTCACCCACACAACCGCATTTATCCAAGGTTTTTAAACGCATCACCTCCATATCTACAGCCGGCCTAACCTAGCTACTAAACACACGTTTGGTTGCATACTTGCTGGATACTCCTGGCGCCTCACTGTGTTCTGTTGGCAGGTTCGGGTGTCCTGTCTCAATCTGTCACGTCAAAGGACCACGCCTCATGCAGACCACGAGGTCGAGCAGGGGATGACCTGTCTCACTTGCACTTAAGCAGGAATTCCAGAAGCTGCAGGTTAAAACTTCAGTTCTTGTCAGGGGTACACTGGTGTTCTAATTAACAGCAGTGCAATGTGACTTACCAGATGAATCGCTGATATTAATGTTACATACACCTGAATTATGCATCATTCAAATTCAAGAACTGAATTGGAATTTAGAGGTCATTTTCAGTTCAATTCTGAGTTTTATAAAGCCCTGGTTAACAACACTATTTTGCATGAATTGGCCTAAAAGTAGCTTGTGTGCGACTGGAGTGGAGCTGGCATTCTACACAGTCTGTGACCCGGAATGTGTGGCCAAGTGGGTCATGATTGTGTACAAATGTAAATTTTCTGAGAAATTCTCAGAAATCAAGCAAGACGCAGCATTTGTGATATGCACACTCTTAAGGCTGTGCAATTGGGCAAAAAGTTGAAAGGGGTGTGTTCAAAAAAATTGTGTGGCATTCAATCAGTGATCAATTTTGTGAAAAAGCAGGCGTGAATCTGGTGGCCCCTATTTAACGTTAAAACCAGCACTTGTTGAACATGCATTTAAATAACGAGTTGTACAAGACATTAAAGAACAGCGTTCTTTTATAAAAAAGTTGATTGGAGAGAGGGAAACTTATGAAGATGTGCAAAAAAATTTGTCTGTTCAGCTAAAATGATCTCTAATGCCTTAAAATGGAGAGCAAAACCAGAGATGTGGGAGAAAACGCAATACAACTATCAAAATGGATGGAAGAATAACCTGAATGTCTAAGGCGCCAATGATCAGCTCCAGGATGATTAAAGACAGTCTGGAGTTACCTGTAAGTACTGTGACAGTTAGAAGACGTCTGTGTGAAGCTAATCCCTCGCAAAGTCCCGCTTAAAAAAAAAAAAGGCATGTGCAGAAGAGGTAACGAAGAACATATCAACTGGCCTAAATGGAAATGGAGGCACACTTTATGGAATGACGAAAGTAAAATTGTTCTTTTTCCAAGGGCCGCAGACAGTTTGTGAGACGAGCCCCAAACTCTGAATTGAAGCCACAGTACACAGTGAAGACAGTGAAGCATCATGATATGGGCATGTTTCTCCTACTATGGTGTTGGGCCTATTTGCCCCATAGCAGGGATCATGGATCAGTTTGCATATGTCAAAATACTTGAAGAGGTCATGTTGCCTTATATTGAAGAGGACATGCCCTTGAAATGGCTGTTTCAACAAGACAATGACCCCCAACACACTAGTAATCCAGCAAAATTTTATGTTGCTGTATTATGGGGTGGCCAGCCCAATCCCCGGACCTTAATCCAATGGAGAACTTGTGGGGTGACATCAAAAATGCTGTTTCTGAAGCAAAACCAAGAAATATTAATGAATTGTGGAATGTTGTTAAAGAATCTTGGAGTGCATTATCAGCTGAAAGGTGCCACAAGTTGGTTGACTCCATGCCACACAGATGAAAAAAACCCCTAAATATTAGTTTAGTGATTCACAGGATTGCCAAATCCTAGAAACAAAAAAGTTTGGTCAAAACTGTTTTGAGTTTATAAAGTCAACGGCAGACACTGCTATTTTTGGAACACACCCCTTACAACTAATTGCACAGCCTTAAGAGCATGCATATCATGAATGCTGGGTCTTGTTTGTTTTCTGAGAATCTACTGCACCTACTGGTAACTTGTTTGCCATGTAGCAATAAAAATATACTAGTAACAGTACTTCATCTAATTAGTCACATTGGACTGCTATTATTTTGAACACTACTGTATAACTTTACAGGCATTCATGATTTTTGATACAACCAAACAGCCCATACGGATTGCAGTGCTGCAAGAAAAACTGATATTGTGTCACTTTTCTTTCATACGGCAGGTGCAAAAAAGGAGACCAAGTTTCCACTTTGAAACAAGATGTCCCCTTTGTCAGATGCTTAACGGTAACTACCATTTTGTTATTTTAACACTCTACTGTCAGATGTTGAGTGTATTTCCATGTGTCAGTGTGCGCACAGAGCAGCAAGGGATGTAGATATGTCCCCGTGGCTTCATTTACCCGGCACCGGCACTGGGAACGAGGCAGACACGGACCGCGCTCCAGTCATCAGTGTGCCAGAGACCAATTACCCAGCACGGATCCAGTACTGTGACCTTAGTGAGCCGCCGCCCCCACCAGAGGTCCACTTTCACATTTCACACATCCTTTGTTTTCAGCAGGTTTTAAAACCCGTTTTTTTCCACCGTTGCAACGGCAACCATATGTTTACCAATTACGTAATCAGCTGAACTAAACCAACATAGTCCCTCCTTGTTTGTGCTGTTTTGTGCAGTTGAAATGAACATTTGTGCTGCTTTTGTTTTTGAGATACAGTTTTACACGTTTCCTAAAAGTCCACCAAAGTTCGTCTGAAAACAAAAGAGTCTAATTTCAACCAAAGATTTAAGTGCACAAAACCGCACAAACGCAGCACAAACAAATTAGACTATTTGACCAGAGTTTTGCTCGGGGTCTAACTTCACTCGGGTCTTTAGTAACAGCACACCCCTTTGCACTTTTCCATTCTCGAGAAACGCGTCAGTAAAAAAAAGCTGTGTACACCATGCAAGGTAACGTAGAAGAAGTTGTGAGGGGGAAAAGATGCTTGCAAAGCCGAATCCCACAGCCCCTGTGTGGGAATGTTAATAACGAGCAAGGTGAGGTCAATTTGTGCATTTACAGGAAGTCCTTTTGGTTTCTTAAACTGTCAATACCCAGGTTGACGGCCAGAAGAGTCTCAGAAATCTCCGGCTTCAGTTTGCTGAGCAGATATCGTTGCTTGCCTCTGAGAGAAAACACCCGGACTTCGCGGAGTCTTTTCAAGGAGGTGAAACGTGTGATGTTTTGGAATGAAATGCAACCCATAAGAATCCAGTGCCATTTGTAGTCACACGATGGGGGACGTAGAATGTTTCAGCTTGGCAAAGAAATACTGGAAAATCAGTCAAAGGCGCCTATCATATCAATAGATATGCCTCCTCACTATGTGCAGCAAATATTTATGTTACAAATGACTATCTGTAACCAACAACTAAATTCCAGTAGAAGTACATTGAGATAACATCACAAAAATACTTCCAAAAAGCGAAGGACACAGACACCTGACGTCAAATGCTTTGGAATCTAAGCGATATATTTGGGGGTAAAATGTGACCTTTAAAGTTGCAAGAACTTGGGAATTTCAACTTGGCAGGCGTCATAGGATTAATTTGTGCACATTTTTTTGACAGAGAGTGCCCTAATGGTGCTCAAATTCATGTTCCGTTTACTGTAAGTAACAAAAACAAAACAAAAGAGGATTGCCAGGGCAGGACGTCAAAACAAGGCGTATCCTGGGAGAACATCGGGAAGGATTGCATGGCTTCTTATGGGTTAAAGAAACACATATGTGATGTGGATCCTCGCTCATGTTTCAGTATGTATCATTCCATTTGTCAGGCAACCGTCTCGAATCTTTGATCCAGAAAGCGGATCAGGTGGTGAACTTTCTGTCCCAGAGTTCTGGAGCAACCCAAAGTCTTGCAGAGTCTGGTGAGGTCATGAATGGTGTCGATCGATACGTTTACATCGGGTCTGTGCAGAATTCAATTCAATTCAGAGGATGAATTTGAATTTGAGCTGCAAGATGTGCATCGGTTCTTTCTCATCGCATATCAGTGAGCATGAGATACATTTTCCTTGCAAATGGAAGTACACACACATTAACACGACTCCTAAATGTTGTAATGTTGTTGGAATTCACCCAAATGAACAAGCACAGATGTCCTTTTACCTGAATGATCATATTGCCTAGGGCTGTCATTACAAAAGTCAAAGGAGGCACCAGCTCTGGCCTGCAGTTATTTATAATTATCAAGGAAAATAAATGAATGAACACATTTATTTCATTCAGTACAATTCGAACGTTTTTACAATTTTAATCTTCTGTTTCATCTGAGTCGGTTTTCAATGTTGATTTTTGACCATTTTTTAACAGGTTTTATCTGTATGTATAATATATACAGTATGTATGTAATATGTATGTCCAATATATTTTTATATAATATTTTTATATAATGCATGTTAAATATATACTGTAAAGCTTTATTGTTACCTACATCTGAATTATGCCTCATCAATTTCTGTGAATTTCATGGAATATCAATTCTGCTTCCTTCAATTTCAAATTTGAATTGCAATTTTACCTCCTGTTTGCAACCGCAATTCAAATTCACTGTTTTGCTCATTGCTAGTGCAGGAGTGTTCAAAATAATAGCAGTCCAATGTGACTAGCCGGATGAATCGCTGTTATTAGTATATTTTTATTGCTACATGGCAAGCAAGTTACCAGTAGGTGCAGTGGATTCTCGGAAAACAAACAAGACCCGGCATTCATGATATGCACGCTCTTAAGGCTGTGCAATTGGGCAATTAGTTGAAAGGGGTGTGTTCCAAAAATAGCAGTGTCTGCCGTTGCCTTTACAAACTCAAAATAATGAACTTTGTTCTTTCTTCTCTAGTTGTAAGCAACTGTAGCAGTTCTTACTCACTCCCCCTTCATCTTTACAAACTACTCTGTCTGTTATTGTTGTCAGCTCGCATTGAGGCTGTGACTCCAGTGGATGGTGAAGAGATGCACGACTGCTCGTCTTCATGCTGCCCCGCCATCCCGATGTGAGGATTTTATCCTTTCACTCTTACTACAGTCAAACCTCGGTTTTCGACTCCCCCGTTTTTGTATATTTGTCCCCAAAAAAGCAGGTGCTACAGCATAAGCAGAGCTTATTAAGCAGAGCAACAAGGCAGTCCAGGGGGCCACTGGTAAAACACCAGTAAAAAACAACAAGCCAACATGGTTGACTATAGATTATACTACAAACAAGACTAATAACAAGGAAGTACAGTAATTCCCGACCTCTTTGCACTTTCAACTGTCACAGTTTTTCATAGATATATTAATAACTTATGTTGTTCTAAAATATTATGCATACTTGAGCAAATGTTACATATTTGAGCATAAAAGAATAACATGGATAAATGGTCAGTGAAGTAAAATAGAAATATAAATATAGCATTCAGAAGACACATTCAAACCATTGCGATGATATGTAGTGTTCTTCACTCGTCACCGGGTGTCAGTAATGTTACTGTAATCTTGGATGAGACACACAAGCACCAGACTTGATCGCCGGAACAATACGCTCTTACTGCAGGTTTGAATGATCACACAACACGGGTTACTGTTGTGGCTGACACCAAGTTCTAACTCAACTCTGAACCCCCGACGTCACTTCCTGTCCGCCACTTACTCAGCTCCCCTGGGGAACGCGTTTACAGCAACACACATGTGTGTGAGTCATAATTATGTCTTATTTTTTACTTATTGTGGTAATGGTTGAATAATCCAATTCACAATTCTACCCCAACTACGTCAGTCACAATACATTGGTTCACTTCCTGTATTCCAAATTCAAAATGCCGATTTTGAATACGTACGAAAATCCTAAGGCAGTAGCAAAATGTGGTACAATAAGGTCAAGGTGTATGTGTAACCACTGTAAATAAAGTCATAATAAATGTATAATAATAACTGATCCAAAGGTAATAACTGTTATGTCTACTGTAATGTGTACTACATGTACTAGATATTGTTGTGTCATGTCTAGAGGTCTCTAATAATGTTAAGACCCATATTTACAGCATAATAGAGCGTTTCAGTTTATTTATTAAATAATACAACTTTCATAATCGTTGGATTTGCATTATTTTGCACAGGAACAATTGCTTGAAAGTTGGTATTCGTACAATTTGACTTTTGTCTGAACCTTTGAGCCAATTATTAACAAAAACCGAGGTACCACTGTACACAGTTCTGCATGCTGCATGTGTGCATTATACACACTGTACACTAACGCTAATTCCATTTGTTGATAATGCAGGGGGTCCGCAAAGCTAGCAGAGGACATCCATCAGGTACTGTTGGTCCGAGCATTGAAGGCTCCTTACATCATTGACTGTACCTGTGCAGTAGAACCAGAACCAGTATTTATCAAACAGTAAAAGAGGGATGAGCTTTTAGACCGGGGGTCTCCGAACTTTGTTCCACTGAAAAATTAAAGCATGCAAAGGCCACTTTTCGTACTATATACAGTATATTTCAAGACAAAAACTACATCATCTCAGCTTTGTAATATATGTGAAAAGCGTATTATTGGTATTAACTTTGGGCTTGGAGTAAGTCTCTTGGTGTTGGACTTTAAAAATCCCTGAGCATTTGTAGAATATTCATGGATGTATGTGTATATTTGGGGGTGGGGAGGGGGTGTAGTACTTTGGAAGAGGCCTCAGCATTAGACTGTGATTACACACTTGCCATGTTCCTTATGTTGCTGGTTGAGGCATGACATACTGTGTTGTGTTGGCTCCCGTCTCTCTAGCCTCACGGCGGCAGTCACGATGGTAGCAGCATCCGTAAGCAGCCCGGTGCATTGGAGGCTCTTAAACAGATGATGTTCAGACTGCAGGCTGTGGAGGCGGCGCTTCACAAACATCAGCACCCATCAGCTGCTTCAGCCTCCACTGACTGGTTGCAGGGGGAGGAAACTCCAAAGGTATGCCATTTATTTACTTTTTTTCATACTATAAACCAAAATAATAGCAGTCCAACGTGACTAACCAGATTATAATCACTGTTATTAGTATATTTTTATTGCCGAATGCCAAACATGTTACCAGTAGGTGCAGTAGATTCTCAGAAAACAAACAAGATCCAGCGTTCATGATATGTATGATATGTAGCAATAATAATATACTAATAACAGTGGTTATAACAGTTATGACTATGTTATATTATGTTATGACTATTGTTTTGCACCTAAATAACTGTTTATTTACAAATATCGCACCATGGACTATTTACAATTTCCACATTTGGAACGAAACTGTGCGTGTGCACGCGTTAACATATTTCTACCAAGCGTAACCTTCTGCACGTTCTCCCACTTCACCATTGCTGTGGAGCTTCTTTACATGCACATGAGCTCTGACAATAGGACGGCGTATTAGGGCCACAAATTTTGAGTTATTTTTACGAGAAATAAGTCGTAATATTACCTTTGACCCAAGCCAAAGGTCACACAAGCCCCCTGTGTTTATAGCTGTCTGGGGCAATGCCTGTTTAATGGTGTATTAAAATAATCAGATTTCGAGAAATAAAAATTTACGACAATAACGTCGTGTTTTTAGGAGAAAAAGATCGTTGAAAATAAACACCTTTTATACGTCTTTGGCAGTGAATGAGTTAAGATCAGTTGAAAAATTGCACATTTCTACTGCCTGCACTTTTTTTTATTTTGCCCATCATCCACAAGCTTTATGTGCGACATGAACACAGGTCCCTTTGTGCTTTCTGAAGATATTAAAACTGCTAAAAAGATGCAGCTATGAAACTCCAACCAAGCAACAGTGACATTGTTATTAACTATTATTACCATTGACACGCCGGCGTTTTGTTTTAACGACCTGTAAAGTGGCGGGTATTGCAGTGTTGGTCTTATTGACGTCCCTCTTTACTCCACTGTGTGTTTATGTCGCAGAGGCCTGACAGTGAAGCAGAGCAGAGTTTTTCTGGTGGGCTGTCACTGCATAGGTAAGTGAATAGGAATGGGGATGATTAGGAAACTCCGTTAAAGCAAGGGGATTATGCGTTCCTACAAATGTAAAGAAATAAAACTGGTACATTTACACCAGTGGCTCCCAGTTATTTTCTGTCGTGTTGCGAAACGGATAATATCAATTGATTTATTTGTACTGTACAGACTGGAGAGCGGTGAAGCATTTATGCATATCCATTTGTACGTGTTGGCAGTTCTGCACTAACATTGAAGGTAGTCCCCGCCTCCTCACAAATCTGATGTGTTCTTTGGCAAATTGTAAGATCATCTGCACGGGCCTTTTTTTTTACCAAAGTGACTTTGCGGGGGATTCTTGTAAATAGGTTAGCGTCACACAGACATCTTCTAACTGTCACAGTACTTACAGGTAACTCCAGACTGTCGTTGATCATGCTGGAGCTGATCATTGGCCAGGACTTTGCCATTCTGGTTATTCTTCCATCCATTTTGATAGTTCTCTTCCATTGTCTTCTACGTGACTCTGGTTTTCCTCTCCATTTTAAGGCAATGGAGATCATTTTAGCTGAACAGCCAGAAATATTTAGCACCCCTTCTTACGTTTTTGGTTGCCCAATAGCACAGCCTTAAGAGCGTGTATATCATGAATGCGGGGTCTTGTTTGTTTTCTGAGAATCTACTGCACCTACTGGTAACTTGTTTGCCATGTAGCAATACAAATATACTAATAACAGTACTTCATCTAGTTAGTCACATTAGACTGCTATTATTTTGAACACTACTGTATATCAGGTCGACATATAATACCATGCAGTTATGTTGAAGATGCAGAAAGTAATTGCAAATATCACATTGCCATGCATTTCTTGAGCTGATATTCTACTCCAACTGAAGTAGTACAATTTCCATCCTCAGGGCTCTGTATCACCTGAGTCGCCTGAAGCTGCTTTTGGATGAGCCAAAGGGAAAACAGGATGAAGATGAAGGATGGTGCAGTTCCTTATCTGATGACAGAGTGCAATGCCCTCAGCAGGAGCCTCATTGAAGGTGTTAAGTCTGGTCTGTGGAGAACTTTCTCCTGAAATGTCAACACGTGAGGGGAAAAAAACATCAGTGAAGTTGAAAATTGTGGGCTTTGTTTAAACACTTGTACATGCAGGCTATACATTTTATGTGTAGTATTTGATATTTATAAATTATTACCTACTTATGGGGAATGAAATTGTGTTTATGCTGGAAAAAATGCTTATTTTTGGAGAAATAATTTTACATGATAAATGTATTCTTTACGTTACTTGGAATTGAATGAAAATGCATTTTCTTTTCAAATCATTTTGTTAAACTTTATTGAGTGTCTTATTAGCATATTTAGCGGTCGTGGTTGCTTGAAGACTGCAAGGCAAGCGTCCCCAAAAATATATTAGCTACTCATCACAGGTACCTGACAAATTTCCTTTTTTTTCTTTTCATTGTTGTTTCACTGGGCGAAACTGGACGGTCATTGGATAAATGCTGAGCTTTCGCCCCACCCACCCACCTGACGCTCAGCGTCTATTGGGCAGCGGGCTGGCCCGGCGCTCAGCTTCCGCATGATGATTGGGTGATCTGTCTGAGGCGGGATCCCTTTTTGATTGACAATGAAATGAGCGAATCAGCAATCTTGAAATATAACCCTCCACGTGGCGCGTTTTTCATTCGGTTGTTCTGAACTGCAACGGAACTGAAACCTCTAGGAATGGAGGGCTGAATTTACATACAAATAATTAACACATTTATGGTGTAGGCTGGAAAATAATGCGCTTCCCCTGCTTGAATGACCAGCAGCCGCCACTGATATTATTGTGGCTGAGACGTCACGTCATAGCAACTGAAAAGCCAGATACCGGTGTTGTTATCTTCATTGTACTAACTTTATTGGGCCCAAACTTAACCGCCCCCCCTGCGAGCGGCACGGGCAGGAAAGAGAGACGCCTAGTGCCAAAACAAGTGCATACACTTCCCACAATGCCTCTCTTCTTAAAGGACCACAAATCAATTTTACTCAAAAAACCGTATACGTGTGTACACATACTATTATACTTTACTTTGTGAACAGAACAGTCGACAAAGCTAAATCAGTTACCTAAACAAAAAGCTAACGACGCTTACATAAACCAAAAGACATGTCCTCCGTCAAAGTTCCTAAAATACGCAAAAGGCTTAAATGAAACCCCGGAAATGTCCTCCTGTTAGAATCTGACTAAATAAAGGGCACAAATATACGCATAAGTATGTGCAAGTACACTCCTTACCGGAAGGTGGCGGTAATGCACTCAAAAGTCGCCGTGAGCCAGTTGAAGAGGAAGAGGAACCTTCATCATCATCATCGTCAAGAAAATGGCGGCGTTGACTGCGAGTCGTCCAACTCTCGGTGGCTTCAGCTTTGACAACTGTAAAAGGTAAAGACGGTCGGCAGAGAGTGGACATATTTCTTTTTAAGTAATGTAGTCGTTCCTGCCGCCATCTTTGCTGTTGTTTTTATGTCGTCCGTAGGCTGTTTTTTAATGCTGTGACTCAGCTTTTCTGCTAGCAATTAGCACTGTTGGCCAACCACAATGAACAGAAGCTTGTGTTAATATTATTATTATTATTATTATTATTGTTACCCTCAAATAAACATTGGTATGCGTGTGACTTTTAAACCGGCAAACTAAAAGTGAAACCACCTTGAGCAGATCCAGATGCTAACTGTAGTCGTAAAAACAGTAACATTTGAACCCAATTCGGATTCATATCCAAATGTTTTACCCCAAAATGTCATTGAAAATGCACAAAAATGTTTTAATAATGCGTTTAGTTAATATATTTGTTATTCTATAGCATAAATTATTATTATTAATTATTAATGCAGAGAAACAAAGTCGCTTTAAGATACAGTGTATTGTGTAAACAGTAAAACCAGTTTTTTCCGAGTGTTGCCATCTTAATTTGCACCATTGGCCATCATATTTGTGCCGGCCCGCCACAAATAAATGAATGTACGTGAACACTTGTCGCCATCGCTCCTGGACGCTTATGTTTGGCTTGCTCACAAAAGAAAATAAACCTAATGTTCTACTGTTTTTGTTTGTTGTTGCAGAAATGCATTTCTTGACCACAAAGCGCAGGAATTAGGCTGTAATTTGCCTGCTCCCCGTAAAACTGGAACTACGATCTGTGGTGTTGTGTTCAAGGTGAGTGGGAAAACTCCATTAGCAATATTTTACTTGGTTTTAAGTATGGTTTTCCTATAATCCAAGACTGGTATGTGAACGAAAGGCAAACCAAAGTTGTTTTGTCTTGTAAAAATACGGTAGTGTTTGCAACTTTCTTCAAAGTCTGAGTTTCCTCTGGAAGAAACTGAAAGTTTTCTTTGCATTTTTGGCGGTTGAAGATACAGCGGTGTGAAAACGTGTTTGTCCTCGTCCTGATTTATTTTTTGCATGTTTGTCACACTTAATTGTTTCATCACGTCGTCAAACAAATGGAATTATTAGCCAAAGACACCACAACTGAACACAAAATGGTCTTTTTAAGAGACAAAAAAAAATCCAAACCTACATGGCCCTGCACATATGTAATATGTATATATATATATATCAAATATTCACACATTAATTCAATTAC
The DNA here is from genome assembly GCA_024372805.1 of Oostethus manadensis. Classification (NCBI taxonomy): domain Eukaryota; kingdom Metazoa; phylum Chordata; class Actinopteri; order Syngnathiformes; family Syngnathidae; genus Oostethus; species Oostethus manadensis. Next base: position 898,972 of record QODF01000091.1, on the reverse strand, counting down.
ATGTCTTGATTGCATGCTTGATTGTATTTCAGTGAGCAAAGTTTTGATTATTTGGAGTATTTTAATTGGTTTTAAATCTTATTCTAATTTAAGTTTAAGTTTAACCTAATTAAAGTGCCAAACCTTTGGCGTGCTTACAGTAGCTGAACATGCCATATTTTAGGTGGTCCACTTGTGCATGCAATGACTATGTGTTGGTGATGGGGAATAATACACTTAGCTATGAAAATGTTTGGGCACCCCTGATCATATCATGGGTGCCCAAACTTTTTCATACCACTGTATGTGAAAGTATTCTGATGGACAGTATGTTTTTACTTTTAGGTTACTCTATACAGTAACCTAATGTAGTTACAAATACAGTATGAATGTACTCTGACAGAAATCCAGTAATGGAGTAAAACCTTGAAAAGGTTATTAACATGTTTGAAGGGACAATTATTACGACTTACTATGACTGTTAACTGATTTTTATTGAGATATTGGGATCCATACGGTAATTAGACATTCTACCATGTATGGCACTTTTTTCCTGTTATTTACTGAACGTAAACATTTTGTTTGGTGGTTCTGTTCTAAGGATGGGGTCGTCCTGGGCGCAGACACCAGAGCAACTGAGGGCATGGTAGTAGCCGACAAGAACTGCTCCAAGATTCACTACATCTCACCCAACATTTAGTAAGCATCCTTTCAAAACAGACATGCGTTTGTTTTGCAAATGTTCCCACGTTGTATTGTCAGAGGTGGCAAGTGAAACAAAAAGGTGTGTGTGTTGTGTGTAGTTGTTGTGGAGCAGGAACGGCTGCGGACACGGAAATGACCACGCAGATGATCTCCTCCAATCTGGAACTGCATGCCCTCTCCACTGGCAGACCGCCACGCGTGGCCACTGCCAACCGCATGTTCAAGCAAATGCTTTTCAGGTACACTCCATGCTCGTAATTTAAGTCTTTTAGCATTTTTTGCTAAAAGAGGGAGTTTACAAATACAACATCAGGTACTTAGTGTATTGCTTTTGGCACAATTTACTTAAAACCTAAGTTTATTTCATGTACAGCAACAGTAATGTTTGCAAGAAAATGCAAAGAGGATGTAATGCATGAACAAAACTATTGAGGAATTCTATATATTTATCAGGGCCGTTAAATGATTCCAAAAATGAATGCAATGAATCACACTTTTCAAACTGTGATGGTTTTATTTCGAGCCATGAAGCGTTGTGTTCAACTGAGCTAGCTTTTTGTATCCTTCATCCAAACCGTGATGTTGAACAAAATTTGTTTTCAGGTCATTTGACAGTTGTTTCGAGGCTCCCATGTTGCCACACTTCAGAGAAATACCCTTTCTCGTGACTGGCATGACCTGTGTATGTGGGTCAAGGGTCAATGAGCTTATCAAACAAATTTTGTGTTCCAATAATTAGTGCTGAAAGTATTCAAACCAATAAAACGAGGGTGTCCAAATTGATGCATCTGCCTAATTTTGTTTAAATACTGCACACTCTCTGTAAATCAATACTTTCCATTCTATATTTTATATCTGTATTTTCAAAGCTGTTGATGTTGGTGTGCAGGTATCAGGGTTACATCGGGGCTGCTCTTGTCCTGGGTGGAGTGGACTGTAACGGTCCTCATCTTTACAGCATCTACCCTCACGGCTCCACTGACAAGCTTCCTTATGTCACCATGGGTCAGTTGGCTCAAAGAAACCATTCATTCCCAATGAAAAGCAGCATTAAACAAGTATCTTTATTTGTAACTGTTACATCTGAGATGAGCTAAACTTTTTTTTAGCTGCTGTGCAATGGAAACAAGGACAATGCTGCTTTCTTTTGACAGGATCTGGATCCCTGGCTGCCATGGCCGTGTTTGAAGACAGGTACAAGCCCGACATGGAGGTAAGCCCGTCAAAGATAGAAAATGTTGATTCATGCCGGACAAACAAGATGTATGCATGATTGTTTCATGCGTTTGATGGAAGGAGGAGGACGCCAAGAAGCTTGTGCGGGACGCCATTGCTGCAGGAATCTTCAACGATCTGGGTTCTGGCAGCAACATAGATCTGTGTGTTATCGCCAAAGATAAGGTGGACTACATAAGGCCCCATGATGAGGCCAACAAGAAGGGTACCAGGTCAGAACAAGACTTTTTTTTTTTTTTTTTTTTTTACTTTGTTCCGTTCATCCTGTCATTCTTGCTGTCTAACTCGGTATGGGGTTACATGCCCTGCGGTGTCTCAGTAGCCTTACTCGCTCACTATGCACACGGAACACATGAAGGACATCAAGTAACGTTTTGAAACAGCGGTAACAGTAGTGTTCAAAATAAAAGCAGTCCAATGTGACTAACCACATTAAGTAGTTATTAGTATATTTTTATTGCTACGTGGCAAACAAGTTACCAGTAGGTGCCGTAGAATCTCAGAAAACAAACAAGACCCAGCATTCATGATATGCACGAGTTTAGGGCTGTGCAATTGGGAAATTAGTTGAAAGGGGTGTGTGTTGAAAAACACTTTTGTTAGTTAGTTCAGGATCGTGGGTGATCGGCTTTACTGAGAAAGACTCAGACACACAGGTAAGTGTAAAATACAGCGTCTTTATTCTACCCCTTACACTGAGTTACAAACAAGCAAAGGTTGGTTATGCACAAAACAGAATCAAAATCTCAGCTCTTACCGTAACGCGCTGGGTTGGAGAGCCTACAACCCCGGCTAGAGTGTGCACCAACCGCCTGGGCATCTGTACACAACCCGCAGCAGACTCTAACAGGAAGTGGGCTCTGTCCGAGGAGAGCGTAAGCGGGGGTGGCCAGGCCATGACCCACACTCCCAACACACAGAGCTGTTTCCCAAGGTTACCAACAAAGGCGTCAGTCCGTACACTGAGTTTGTTTAAAATAATTGCCTGCAAAGTTGATTGTGAATACAAAGCAAGGTTATAAACAAGTTGCATGATCTTTCCTTCCCACCCTCTGGTCACGCAAGAGGGGAATCAAAACTTCATTCCACTCTTGATGGTTTGATTTTCATCATTACAATTTTATCAAACATCATAAATCAAAACATCATATCAACATACTTTCCCAGTTCAGGGTGTTATAAAATAGCAGTTGACTTTACAAACTTTTTTTTTTTTTTTACACAAGGGGATTTTGCGGGCTATTCTTGTAAATAGCTTAGCTTCACACAGTCTTCTGTCACAGTACTTACAGGTAACTGTAAACTGTCTTTGATCGTCCTGGAGCTGACCATTGGCTGAGCCTTTGCCACCTGATTCACACTTACTTTTTCACAAAATTGAATGCCACACTGCTATTTTTTGAACACAACCCTTTCAACTAACTGCCCAATTTCACAGCCTTAAGAGCATGCATATTATGAATGCTGGGTCTGGTTTGTTTTTTGAGAATCTAATGCACCTACTGGTAACTTGTTTGCCATGCAGCAATACAAATGTACTAATAGTGATTCATCTAGTTAGTCACATTGGACTGCTATTATTTTGAACACTTCTGTATGCAAGTGCTAAACTCTACCTACGTGTTTGGAGGAGAGACGAGGATAACAGGCACACATTCACTACATTTACATTTGATTTCAATTTACTGTGTGCTTTGTTTATCGCAAGACAGATTTTGTCCGAACGAGAAAGCTCACATTTGAATTTCAAGATCTTGTGAAACCTTACAGTCTATTGCTTCCGCTTACTTGGTAGTTTCAAGTATTTTGTCGTTTGTAGTGTTTTTGAGGATCAGCATAATGACAAACCAAAGCAGATGTCATTTAAACACGTCGGTCTTTCCCATATTCGCGTATTTGTGATGGACCACCACCCACCGATACATTTGGTGTATCAAAGCCTAGGGGCTCCTGTACTGGCCGTCCTCGAGGCATCCAGTGTGGCCACTACGTGGAAGTCCTCTGTCATTTCAGTGACATTAGCCAACTCATTAGCTAGTAGCAGAGTTTTTATGACCCCGCCTCTATAAAGCATTTGAATCGAGACTTGTCAGGAACCGGAACCCTAATGACCTTTTGGTATTCTTGACCATGTTTGCTTTTGGAGATGGCGAGATGAATGTTTTGATATTTACACGGCTACACATCTTTTGTGTGAACAGAAGTGGGAACTACACGTACAAACGAGGAACCACATGTGTGCTGACCAAGAAGGTGACCCCGCTGACCTTGGATGTGGTGGAGGAAAGTGTACAAACCATGGACACTTCCTAATATACCTGTTTTCTTTCCATTAAAATTATTTGCTTTTTTTCATATGCTGTGCAAGTAGTAGTAGTACATATACTCTGCAAGTACCACTTCTCCAAATAAAATACCAAAACCAAAGTTGTTGCATACAGTGTACTTCATGTACTCTCATCTATCGGTACTTATAATCACACAAAAATGTTGAAGTTTTACATTTCAAATGGATGAAATAATAATGGCTTAGATATTCAGGCCTCAGGTTTGCATGGTGAATATGCCATATATCTGCAACCACAAACATTCATGTACAATCCAGTGGAGCCTGGAGAGAGGAATGAACCACAAACTTGCAGGCTTCTGGATAACCTGCTTTACAGCCTGAACCACTGCCACTCTAAGTCCTCCTGTTTGGTGGGTAAATACGACCTATTGGTTAAAAAAAATGTATTTTTAAGCATAAAAATGGCTAAATCGGGCCAACAACCCGCGACTCTGAAGCTGTATGTGGCTCTTTTATCATTCTGCTGTGGCTCCAGCAGGTTTATGCTTGTGTACGGTTGCTATGCCATCACGAGCCTTTGAAAGTTGGTAGTGGCTGATAATTTAGTGGAAACTGGCCCAAATGTCTTCTTTGATGCTAAAGGTCACCAGCCCTTGGGATAAATGAACTGCAAATATCAGCTATGAAATAGACAGGTTGAGAGGAAAAATGTCGCCAGCCCTGAGCCGCATTCAGTTGGCTGTAACGACACAGGACCATATTCTTCCCAAATGCAGGTTACAACGTTACTGGCATAACAAGGAGATCCCACCTGATATGTTTTCTCAGGATGGAGGGGACACCATCATAATCTGGGCTGCTTTTTCTTTCAGTGCAACAATGGAGCTGCAGGTTGTGCAGGGGCGTCAAACGGCATATGGAGAAGTTGCATGGGGCATCCCTCAAGGCTGAAGGCCCTGGTCTGTGTGGTAATGACGGGCTGTTTCAACTCCTCTTAAAGAGAGAACGGGAAGATTCCAGTGCTTTATCTAATCAACAGTACATTTTATTGCAAATGTTGATCTGAAACCAGCAGAGGGTTAGGAGGTGTGTGTCAAAATTAGACAATTTAATGGGCACCAGCTGCATTCAAGTATATCTCAGCATTTTGGTTGCTTTTATTCAAATTAGACCTTGTTATTTTGGGTGGGTAAAACGTGGAGTTGGTTTATCCCAGAATTTGCATGTCTAGAAACAGACAAGTGAGGAAAAAAACACAAAAGTGAAATGCCCAACATTTACATGACAACTACAGTTCGGTTCTGACGCTGGAGGTCCGAGTGGTCCGAATTTCATCCACAACCAAAGCATCAGATTCCAGTATAAAAACACAATGTCTCTCCCTTAAAAGACTCGATCAAACTCAGTCTGACTGGTGGTGGCGGGGTTTCTGTTCTGGTTGGGCGGCTGTTGGGGCATGTGACCTCTCCGCCTGGGAGGGGCCAGATATTCAAACATGGACGTGTTGTGTGTGGACAGCATGCTCTTCAGGTCCGATGGCATGGGATCAGACCAGAAAAAATCATGGTTGAGTGCGTCATCGCTGTCTGTGCGCTGGGCGGGGTCCAGGACCAACAGCTTGTCAATCAGGTCCAGAGCGTAGGCGTCTTTTACGTAAGCTTTGAGACGATCCTTCACCTTCCTCTTTTGGCCTTTGGGCAACTCCATTTTCTGGTACAGCTCATACTTCTTATCCACACCTGGCCACACCTGTATACAGAAATCCAGACAAGCTCAGTACACTACAAAAAACAGTCAAGTGAAGACCGTGGTTTCTGGACTGTAAGTCGCACTTTTTTCACTTTGGTTGATGCTGAAACTTCTAGTTAAAGTAGTATTCAAAATAATACAGTTCAATGGGACTAACCAGATGAATCTCTGTTAGTATATTTTTATTGTTACATGGCAAACAAGTTACCAGTAGGTGCAGTAGATTCTCAGAAAACAAGACCCAAGTGCAATGTGTGTTTGGAGTCATTGTCTTGTTGAAACACCGATTTCAAGGGCATGACCTTTTCAAGTATTTTGAAATATGCAAACTGATCCATAATCCCTGCTATGGGATAAATATCATGATGCTTCACTGTCTTATATTCAGAGTTTGGGGGTAGTCTCAGAAACTGTCTGCGGTCCTTGGACCCAAAAAGAAAAATTTTACGCTCATCAGTCTACAAAATGTTCCAGTTGATGTATTTTTTGGCAAATTGTAACCTCTGCACATACCATATTTAACAGAGGGACTTTGCAAGGGATTCTTGTAAATAGATTAGCTTCACACAGACGTCTTCTAACTGTCACAGTACTTACAGGTAAACCCAGAGTGTTTTTAATCACCCTGAAGCTGATCAGTGGCTGAGCCTTTGGCTTTCTGGTTATTCTTCCATCCATTTTGATAGTAGTCTTCCTACTATGATGTTGGGCCTATTTATCGCATACCAGGGATTATGGTTCAGTCTGCCACGTGTCTTTGGTTTTACTTTGCATTTTAAGGCATTGGAGTTAATTTTAGCATACAGCCAAGTTTTTTTTGCATGTCTTGTAACTTTTCCAATCAAATTTTTAGTCAAAGTACACTGTTCGTCTGAACAATGTCTTGAACAACCCATTTTCCTCAGGCTTTTGAAAAGAAATGCATGTTCAACAAGTGCTGGTTTCGTCCTGAAATAGGGTCCACGTGATTCACGCCTGCTTTTTCACAAAATTGATCACCGATTGAAGAGCGTGCATTACATAAATGCTGGGTTTTGTTTGTTTGGTGAGAATATACTGCACCTACTGGTAACGTGATTGCCATGTACCAATAAAAATATATTAATACAGTACTTCATCTGGTTAGTCACATTGAACTGCCATTATTTTGAACACTACTGTAGGTAAATGTGCATTTCTCTTGGAGAAGACGAAAGTATCATGTGTACATACCTCAGCAGTGATGGAGCCGCAAAGCTGGCTAATGAGCGTTAGCTGGTGCTGCTCCGTGTTCCCTTGCATGATGGGACTTCTTGTCCACATTTCAGCCATGATGCAGCCTGCTCCCCACAAGTCAATAGGAGGGCCGTAGTCTCGCTCACCTAGACCACCCCCCATAAAAACATCAAGTTGTATTGTGGTGGTGCTGAGAGCTTTGATTGTGTTTGAGGTAAAGTATCAGCTCTGTTGTACCTGCTCCATGGCCGCTTTCACATAATGTGGGATTTCACTCAAGTTGGGGCCGTTTGGGCCTCTTACCTAGCAGCAGCTCAGGAGGCCTGTACCACAGCGTGACCACGCGGTTGGTGTAACGGTTTCCCTGGCTGTTCTTGGCCAGGCTAAAAGCACGAGCCAGACCAAAGTCAGCCAGCTTCAGGACGCCGTCTCTGGTGATGAGCACGTTGGCCGCCTTCATGTCTCTGTGAAGGATCTGACACAAGACGAGACGAACTGGTTGAACGGGTGCTAGCACGGATAATCAAACATTTCTGTGGGCCGCTAGAGAAGCTGTGGAGTTTGACTTCGCTGGGCAAGCATTGGGCAGCGCTCCGCTAGCAATCAGCTTGTCATGCAGTGAAATGAACAGAACATTAACTACACTCATGGTGCACAAAAATGCAACACAGGAGTGTCCGAACTTTTTCCAGCAAGGGCCACATAGTAAAAAAAGATATTTTCTAAAGCAAAACATGTAGTTATGCTAACACGTTGATACATTACAAGAAATGTCAGCTTTGTCACGTGTTTTAAAGTCAAATATTTTACTTTGTTTATTCTTCTTAAACAGTCTTTGTAAAGTTTCCTCTTGTACTTTTACAATAAGATTTTTACAGTATAATTTTCCTCATAATATTATGAGCTTATTCTCGCAAAATTGCAACTTTTCTCTTGACGAAAACGTGAAGTTACAACTGTTTCCATTTCTTCTGCTGTTTTTTTTTTTTTGCAAAGTACTTTAACGTTCTTTTTGTGAATATTCTTCTCGTAATTATTACTTTATTCCCATAATATTATGACCTAAGTGTCCAAAAATTACAACTTTGTTTTGTTTAGTTTCTCATAACATTACGACTTTTTTTGTGGCGTTATTTCCCCCCATTTTTTGGCAACAAAAGTAGTCAGTCATAAACGGTGAGCTTGGCCTCACCTTGTTCCTGTGAATGTAGTACAATCCATTGAGCAACATTTGCATGACCTTCTTGATCTCCGACAGGGTAAACTTCACGTTTGTGTTGCTAAGCAGCCCGGCCAGGTCGTGCTCACAGAAGTCGAACACCAGGTAGATGCTGCCTTTGTATCGATTATACTGCGTGGCTGAAAGAATTAGGAGATTACAAAAAAACATCAACCAAGCACACGCCATAAAGTATACACACACCTGGTAAATGGTCAGTGCTAAGTGAAATGCAGATGTCACAGTGGTAACAGTTACATTATTGTAATACCGCGATGATGAAATGAATGTTGGATAACTCTGTCTATTCTTCCTGGAATTTAGATAAAGGAAGACAAAAACCTGAGAGGAAAATCTTGGTCTTATTGCTCTGATATGAACAAAGACTGTTCAACATCATGGTTTAGGGGAAGGATACAAAAAGCTAGCTCAGAGATTCCTGCTGTCAGAGAAACATAGTGAGGAAAGGAAAAGACCCCAAGCACAGTTGTGGTTAAGGCCCGCAGTGGCAGGCCAAAAAACATCTCAGACAAGCAGAGGTAAAGGATGGTGAGAACAGTCAAACTCGACCCACAGACCAGCTCAAAAGACCTACAACATGATCTTGCTGCAGATGGTGTCACTGTGCATCGGTCAGCTATTCCGCCTCTTTGCACAAGGGGATGCTGTATGAGGAAGAAGCCACAAACGGAGTCGCTTGAGGTATGCTAAAGCACAAGCCAGCTTCATTTTGGAACAAGATGTTTTGTAAAAAAGAATGGTCAAAGATACTGTCAACCAGAATCCAGACCCTCATTGGAAGCTTTAGGAAGCATTGAGACCTTTTTGACAGTCTTCCAAAGTTTATCTGCTCTGGAGTGGTTATGAAATGAGCTTGTGCCATCCATAAAGACATACTGTTATGGTTTTCCACCACACTAACAAGGCGGCGCGTTTCCTCCTCGGGTAAATACGCGTCGCCGTGTTTACAAGTAGTTCTACCTATTGATATGGGTATTCCAACAGGGGTGTAAATGACCCAATATTCGGGTTAGAAAAGGAGTAAGCCAGGGATAATATTAGGGGTTTTGAAAACGGGACTATGAGCATGTTCAGGTTTTTCAATAGGGTTATTGCTGTTTACACGGCCGTGCAATTTATGTGGCATTTATTTTCATAGCTTATTTTAACCCAAACACACCGAATATGCTTGTTTTACCAGAACATGAACATAATGTTGGTCTCCACAAGTCGCATTTTGTATTTCAGAGTGGATTTCTTCTTAGTGTTCCCACATGAGTTACTGGAAACCCGAATGAAAAGCAGGCTTTTGGGCAACTCCTGTGGTTGTGGGGGCTACCACGCACATCGCCTAACAAAGCGATTATTTTAGCACGTAAATTGCATTTTTAAAAGAAAACAGGATCAAATTTGGCTTAAATAAAAGGTCTGAATGTACAAACAATGAATGAAAACAAGAGGCTTATTCTGAAGTGAAATAAAAGGTAACATTTTAGGTTAAGGTGCTTTTAATAAGTAGTAATTCGTGTTAATAAGGGTTCGGGGGTTGTATAGTGTGATGTATTCCAATTAGGGCTGTAACGATTCGTTTTAAACAACGATTTGATTCGTATCACGATTCATGGTTGCCGATTCGATTCAAAGACATTCAAGGATATTGGTGAACGATCAGATCCAGTATAGCCAAAAGGTCTGTCTGTGAAATAAATACTCACATACTGGACCGTTACCACTGACAGTACATCCTCTTAAAGTTTCACATTTTCTTGTTAAGGGATTTGTCTTACAATTCCTCTTTGTTTTTTTTTTTACTTTTGCTCCGACAGCCACACGATCCTTAGTGGACACTCGCTTGCACGCGGCTGTGTTATACGTGACTGTGGTGTGACTCAAACATTTTTGATACTGGGCTCCAACCCCAGCCCTGTGGTGTGTTTAAGGACCACCGAACAAAGTGCGAAAGCGCTACGCTTAAGGAAAAGCGCGTGTATACACATATACACACAAAAATGTGTGTATACACATTATTACTGACATGGATACGTGTGCAAAAAGCAAAACTAATGTAAAAAAATAATCAATAAATGAGGTCAAATTTAAAATGAATTTTTTTGCACTCAAAAATCCAGCGGCTGGCGGAGAAGCGAATGCTGAATTGCAAACGTGGAGGGGGTCCACCATATGAAAATGCCAACCAACCTTTAGTTCTGCAGATCTCGATCAGATTCACCACATTCTCGTGCTTGAGCAGCTGTAGGATCTTTATTTCCCTGAGAGCCGTGATTGGGAACTGAAACAGCAAACAGAGAGCACATTTTAGAAGCGAAGCACTAGAAAGTGATTAGAATATAAAATTCTATACTGTGCATTCAAGGTCATCACTTCTATTATGCTTTACTACAATTTCTCTTAATATGAGGAATATTATCGCCCTTATTTGGACTGATTGTTTATTTTGCACAAGATTGGTGCTCTTATTTTTTACCTGAGGATCACATGAATTAAATGAGCTGTCGACTTATTTTTAACTACAAAGTAATTTGCTGGTTTTCTTAGAAATGAATGATCCAGTGCAACTGGCCCGTTACAGCCATTAGAAGTGTTTCTTAAAAATAGTTGTACTTTTTGCACTACAGCCTACCTGCGTCAGATGAATAATAAGAACAGCGACGGTACTGAGGGGTATGTGAAGGTGAATGTCTTGTAGCTCATGTCTAAATGCAAAAATATACATGTAGGGCAGGGTTGGCATCACCAATTCCAATTCCTCGCTACTATTCCGGTACTTAATGAGTCTCGATTCCAATGCTGTTGGGGCGGGTCATAAAAATTTAAATGAGGGCGCTAACCAGATTTCTTAACTTAGCCATGAATTTTTTAATGATGAACTTTTTATCAACTTTACATTGACTTTCTCAAGAGCTATTTTCCCCAGCATATAAATATCATAGCATTCAACTTGAATATAAATGATGTAGAGTTTTTACACATCCTGTTAAAAGTGTCTTCTTCCAGAACATTCTGCCAAGGTTTTATTAAATCCACACATTAAAAATGTGACTTTTCAACTAATATTGAGACATTCAAGTTTTTTGCTTTTGATACTGTGTACTCACATTATTATGCCATATGTTACATTGATTAAGAAATCGTCTCAAAATACACCAAAGTATTGTTTATCGGCAATTATTGGTGGGACAATTATCGTCCGGCAAATTGTTTGTCTACTTGCAGGCTTTAAGAGTGTGGTACAACAACAAGGGGGTAAAGAGAAGTAGAGTTGATTAAAAAGTACATCTTACCCCTTCCTTTTCATTTTCCATTAAAACCTTCTTCAGTGCTACCTTCTTCCCAGTCTGTCTATGCTTGGCTTTAAACACCTCCCTATGAAGGACAAAGAATATGTCAACGTACATTCATGTAAAATGGAGTCGTTTGCTGTCAAATTGTGTTAGAAATGATTGAGCAGAACTTACCTGAACAAGACAAACTTGAACTTTAGTTAGCGTGTAATGGTTATCCCAGGGGTAGGCAGATTACGGCCCAGGGGCCGCATTTGGCCCGCCAGGCGTTTGAATTGCAACCTCTTCTGCACATGCATTTTTTGCTTCTTTTTTTTTTGTTTTGTTTTGTTTTTAAGAGAGACTTTGCGGGGGATTCTTGTACACAGATGTCTTGGAACTGTCACAGTACTTACAGGTAACTCCAGACTGTCTTAGATCATCCTGCAGCTGATCATTGGCTGAGCTTTTGTCATTCTGGTTATTATTTGATCCATTTTGATAGTTGTCTTCTGTCTTCTGCCACACATCTCCGGTTTTGCTCTCCATTTTAAAGCATTGGAAATCATTTTAGCTGAACAGCCAAAACATTTATTGCACCTCTTTACAAGTTTTCCACTCTCCAATCTACTTTTTAATTTAAGCAAACAGTTCTTCTGAGCAATGTCTTGAACAACTGCCCCCCCACGGCCATGTGTCGAGTCAAAATGTTTGCCCACCCCTGATCTAGTCGGTTATTTATTTTCCCAAAAAGAGTGCACAGTTCGAGCTGTATACTTTCTCACTTTACGTTTATCCAGAGCTTTGCAGCAGATACAATCGTCACATGTACAACTAACATGGCTCTCTTCCAGTACAGTGTTACATACAACGCTTAACATTTACATTACAATCGTATTTTAACAGCCGCCCACTGCTGGCACTAATGAGCAGTGAAAAGAGCAAAGCAACCACGAGAAACATGATGTATTAATTTGTCTTGTACTGTATTACATTCTTAAAGTACCGCAAACTCAGTTATTGTATTTCATTTATTTGTAAAAAGCAAAATGCTGCTGTGCACATTGTTTTTGGTAAGAGGCTCATATCGGGTCTGCAGACTAACCTGTTGTGCAAGTTTGATTTTAAATTGTGAAAAATAAAAGGACAGCAATTGTCTAAATTGCAAGCAAAGACCTCATTAAAACATGTTTTTGTATAGTTCCACAGGTATAGATCTATCCATCTATCAACAAAGTAGGACTCAAGCATTGAAGATCTGCCTGTGGTAAATTAAGGAAGCTGGTTCTTTTGGCTCTTTCAGCTCCAAAATGGCTACTCAGATTTTTTTTTGGTTGCTTGAACTGATTTATGACCTAAATGTTTCTTTCTTCACATTTTTTTTTACAGTGTTAAAAGTGTCTTCTTCAAGAACATTCATTAAACAGGTAAGGTGTTATTCTATCCAGATACGTAAAAATGTGACATTTCAGCTTTACCTTGTCTTCTTGCCGGTGCAAACATTGTCGCCTGCACCAGGCTTGGCATTTTTCTCTCGAAAATTGAATGTCATTAAGAGCGTCCCCATACAAGAAAAGAAGAGCTTGCTGGGGCGATAATAAATAGCACTATATGCCACTCACAGTCCAGGGGCGCCTATACATTTACAGTATATTTTCTTCTTTTTTATGCCAATATCGGACCCATAATTCCAGTGGGCAGATATTATCAGACATCCCTAGTAATATTGTATTAAACTGTCACCATGTAGACAATAGTGGTGGCGTTTTTGGTTGCTTAACTTGATTTATGACCCTAAAAAACCCAAAACAAAAACAATTTAAAAAAAAAAGGAGTATAACAGATTATATCGCAAAGTATTTATGATACATCATGATTAATAACATGTTGATATGAGTGATATTCGGGGCTGCTCAGTCACTGTTCTGCTTGTGGGCCAGTTTTTCCAACAGTGCTTTGCAGTTAAAACTAAAAGTAAAGGCTACTACTGCGTGTGGCATGAATGCCAGTTTTCCTCAAAACAGGCTGGTTTTGAGTTTCTGGTAATATCACGTGTCACTTCCCATCAGGCAACGCGGCACCTGCTCACTAGTAAACAGAGCTAGCCATCCAGTTAGCTGCTAGCACGGGGAGTCACACTAACACACCACGCTGAATGGCGCCCCTAGCTAGCATTAAAACACACATAATTGCTTATTGTTACTTTACTCACCCAAATGTCCCTTGTCCTATTTTTGCTAGTTTTTCATATTTGGAGAATTCGTCGCAAAACGGGAATTCGACTCCGTCGTAGTATTTGGACATGATGGCAGCCTCCCGGTCCGGCCTGGAGAGAAGACGTGTTAGTCGTTAGTTGGGTAACGGTAGACACATGTAATGCACCACAATGCTCCGTGGCTTCATACAATGTAAATATAAGTCAAACGTATTCGGGGGAAAAAAAAAAACAACGTAGTCTTACTTTTCAGCCCCGGCAGAGTTATTCGTTTTGTCTCGCTGCATCGCTGCGGTGTCGAGTCGAACACGCAGGCCATATGGTGCGTTCACCATCACTCGGAATTTAAAGAAATACGTCTTTCTGTGTTTTAGCAGCCGTTGTTATGAGAGATAATTTACAATGACATAATTATCTAAAAGTAAAATATACAAAATATACAGGCATAACGTTGGTGTGATCATTTTAACTCTCCCACTGTCCAGTACTGTGCGGGAAAAATAATGACCGATTAAAAAGTCGGTACATGAAGGCATCAAACCAAGTGTGTCCAAACAAAAAAATGCCCCCTAGCGACCCGGAGGAATAATAACACGCACCAACGGCGCGCTCTAATTTGTTTAGTAGGGGTGTAATGATTCATTCGCTACATCGATGTATCGATTAGTATTCCTTTGATCCAACTACATCAATCTGTATTCACCAAAATGCCATTCCAGACGACATATATCGATCTAACATCGTTTGAAAGGTAATCAATCAATGCTAGGAGATAAAGCTTTGGATTTAAGCACTTCAGGCTTTATATGGATGCGTGTTTTTCTAGCAATTTTAATGACTTAATGATCGATTAGTTGTGCCTGTTGACTGGGGTGCGCGGATGACGTCATCTGACGCTAATCTTGCGCGCTCTGGTAGAAGAGTTTTTTTTTTTTTTTTTTTTTTTTAATTTAAATTAAATTTTTGTTTTTTTTATGTTTTTTTTTTTGTTTGTACTTCATTTAGTGAAGTCTTATTACAAATATTACGCATTACACTAACAATTTCAGCTTCCTTTTATTTATTCGCTCGATTTAAAACGTTTCAAAATAATAGCAGTCCAATGTGACTCTCCAGATGAAGTACTGTTATTTGGAAATTTTCATTGCTACATGGCAAACAAGTTACCAGTAGGTGCAGTAGATTCTCAGAAAACAAACAAGACCCAGCATTCGTGATATGCACGCACTTAAGGCTGTGCAATTGGGCAATTAGTTGAAAGGGGTGTGTTAAAAAATAGCAGTGTGGCAGTCAAACCAGCACTTATGAATATGCAATTCTCTTTGAAAAAAAAATAGCAGTGTCTGCCACAACACTCCCCTCCATAACACTTCAGAACATCCGATTTTGCTGGTTTACTAGTGTGTTTGGGTTCATTGTCTTGTTGAAACAGCCATTTTAAGGGCATGTCCGCTTCAGCATAAGGCAACATGACCTCTTCCAGTATTTAGACATATGCAAACTGATCCACGATCCATGCTATGGGATAAATAGGCCCAACACCATAATAGGAGAAACATGCCCATATCATGATGCTTCACTGTATTCACTGCGTACTGTGGCTTGAATTCAGAATTTGGAGGTCGTTTCACAAACTTTCCACAAACCTTGGACACGCAAATTTTTTTAAATCTCAACAGTCCACAAAATGTCAAACTGTTCTTCTGCACATGCCTTTTTTTAAAACAAAACTTGCAGGGGATTCTTGTAAATAGATTAGCTCACACAGATGTCTTCTAACTGTCACAGTACTTACAGGTAACTCCAGATGGTCTTTGAACCTTTGCCATTCTGGTTATTCTTTGATCCATGTTGGTAGTCCTTATGTTTCTGCCACGTGTCTCTGGTTTTGCCCTCCATTTTAAGGCATTGGAGATCATTTTAGCTGAACAGCCAAAACATGTTTGCACCTCTTCAACAGTTTTCCCCTCTCCAATGAACATTTTAATCAAAGTATGCTGTTCTTCTGAACAATGCCTTCACCCACCCATTTTCCCCGTTCTTTCAAAGAGAAATGCGTGTTCAACAAGTGCCGGTTTCATCTTAAATTGGGACCACCTGATTCACACCTGCTTTTTCACAAAATGGATCACTGATTGCTGATCGAATGCCACACTGCTATTTTTTTAACACACCCCTTTCAACCAATTGCCCAGTTGCACAGCCTTAATTGCAGGCAAGCATGTCATGATTGCTGGGTCTTGTTTGTTTTCTGAGAATCTACTGCACCTGCTCGTAACTCGTTTGCCATGTAGCAATAAAATATACTAGTAAGAGTGATTAGTCTGGTTAGTCACTTTGGACGGGGTGAGGTTGGGGGCGGGGTCTTGGAGTGGACTTGATGCCCCCTGAGGTTGCAGTGGTTGTGCTTTCACTTTTGGGCAGACGTGCTCCTCGACGGCCTTTCTGTGCACGGGTGGCGGTGAGGCCAGTGTAGCAGGCAGGTTGCCTGGCAACCTTATCTCGCTTGCAGCATGCACACTCGCTTGCAGACATACACCCTTGATTGACACAAGCTTGAACCAGTTAAATAGCAACACATCAATTACATACTGATGTCATGAGAAAGTAGCCATGCCCCTGTGTTGGGCGAACAAGAGAGAGAGCTTTCCTGGGGGGCAAGGCCTCACACCTACACACGCACACACACCTGCGTCCGGGTAAATGGGAAAAAGCGGCTGTCATGTGATTTTTAATATATGAATCAATAGATATTTGTATTTATTATTTCAATTATATACTTAATGTAATGGATTTATTTTTGATATACACTTCCAGTTCTTTCATCCTGACATAGGACATCACATGATGATGACATCACCTGGTTATGGCCTTCAGGTCAATAAAACAATAAAAATGTTAACAGAATCGCCACCGAATCTCTGTGGTGCATTGCTGGTCATTTACAGGCAAAGGGAGAAAAGGTGCCCCACTTGGAAAAAGTTAAATTTGGAAGGCAAAAGTTGATTTCATTCTGCTGCTCGGGTTTTTATATCTACATGTAGGTCATATTTCTGCAGTATAATAGAGTTTTACACATTTATATACAGTATATACAGTACATATACATTGGTTATGTTCAGCATAATCAGTCAATAATCTGGTGACAGGCACAAATTATAGACTTCTGTCTTTGCTTTCTCAATTTTCCTATTATTGAAAAGATTGTTGAATGACAATCAGTAGGGGTTTAGAAGAAATCGATCTACAGCCTTAGCGCTGATAAAAAAGATAGAAGATATTACTACAGAAATAGAAAATACACAATCGGAGTGACCGGTATTTTAATATTAAAATGACAAGCATATGGAATCAGAGGTATAGTATTAAATGGGGTGTCCAGTTATTTAGAAAATAGAGAGAATATGTAGATTTTTCTATTTAGATGCGTCTAAATGTCAGAAATCTTATTTGGAGTCCATCAAGGCTCTGTACTGGGGCCTAAACTTTTTACTTTACATATTAATGTGTCACGATCTGCATGTTTACGGCGTGACAGTGTATTTTAGTTTCGATTATTATGCCTCCTGGGTTCTTGTTATTTTCCTATTTCATATGTTTTTTTCCTGCCTTGGCAGATTTTTCTTGTTTTGGTCCTTTCTATTTATGTTCAGGTTAGCCGTTCTTTGCACTTGCTTGTCGTTCCTGCCGCTGCAGAGCAGCAAATCATTATTCAATCGGGACTTTGGGTCTTCCTGACCTGTTTGCCGGCCTGCTCTACGCATCCTCGTGGTCGTACATCACCAACAACCATCACCATAACATCAATGATCATTGTGATGTGTCCGAAATATTTTGTTTTGTTCTTTTTGCAGACAAAAGAAACTTTTTCTGTTCAGGGAATAATCTAAAAAGAGCATCGGGTATTATTGAGCACGAAATGATACTACAAAGTAACAAACTGAAGTTGTTCAAAACAAAAAAAATCAGCGATAAGTTTAATTTGTTTATTTGTTAACAAATTTGACTTTCTGATTTTTGGGGGTTCTCATAAATGAGAAATGAAGATGGAAGCAACATTTTGCATATGTTAAAAATATGCAAAAATCTTGCCGTTTTGAGTAAAGCTTAGAATGTTCTTTTTTCATTTTGAATTTATTGTTAGGCAGTGTGGGGAAATTCTAACCCTGATACGTGAATGCCTTTGATTATATTACATACGAGAGCAATAAGGAGCTGCTCCAAAAGAACACGCTACTGGACTGGTCCTGACGCCAGGACTGAAGGATTTGGTGGTTTTACAAACCTTGCAAATGCTTTTTACAATAAATGATGACAGTAGTAGGAGAAAATTTCATGTTAACATCCGAGCATCCGTTGAGTGGAACAAATGTGCCTCACCATAAAAAGCAATTTAAATAACATTCATCCATTGCATCAAAGCGTACGCACAGCGCATAACTTGATTTTATACTCCGCTCAAAACAAGTGAGAGCATTTACTGCAAATAAAGAGCATTTCATACAAACTGCAAAAAAAGATTGATACCGAAACATCGATACTTCCAATACCAACTCTTTACTGTGTAAAATGGATTATCAAATCAATACCTTGATACTTTTGATACTCCAGTCACTTGAGGTAGTGTGCAGGTTCAAACAAGGGCCGATCGTAAGCCGAGCCATGTTTCCATTCTTATACTAGTTCTTTATCCATCCATCCGTTTTCTTATCTGAGGTCGGGTCACGGGGGTTGCAGCCTAAGCAGGGAAGCCCAGACTTTCCTCTTGCCCTTTCCAGGCCAGTTGAGAGACATAGTCTCTCCAACGTGTGCTAGGTCTTTGCTGAGGCCTCCTACCAGAAGGAAGTGCCCTGAACACCTCCCGAGGGAGGCGTCCGGGAGGCATCCTAACCAGATGCCTGAGCCACCACATTTGGGTCCTCTCAATGTGGAGGAGAAGAGTCTCTCCCGGACGACAGTGCTTCTCACGTTATCTTTAAGGGAGAGCCCAACCACACTGCGGAGAAAACTCCGCTCGTACCCGCCATCTTGTCCTTTGGGGTCACTACCCAAAGCTCAGGACCATAGGTGAGGGTAGGAACGTAGATCCACCAATAAGTTAAGAGCTTTGCCTTTGGGCTCAGCTCTCTCTTCACCATGACAGACCGGTGCAGAGTCCGCATCACTGCAGACGCTGCACCAATCCGCCTGTCCATCTCCGGTTCCATCCTTCCCTCACTCATGAACAAGACCCCGAGGTACTTGAACTACTCCACTTTGGGCAGTATCCCATCCCCGACCCAAAGATGGCACTCCCCCCTTCCCGGGCGAGAACCATGGACTCGTCCTTGGAGGTGCCGATTCTCATCCCAACCGCGAACCGATCCAGCGAGAGTTGAAGGTCACGATTCTATGAAGCCAACAGCACCACATGATCCGCTAAAAGCAGAGACCCAATCTTTGCCGCCACCAAACCAGAAGTTCAGTCCATGAAAGCAATGAACAGAATCGGTGATGAAAGGGTTCCCTGGTGGAGTCCAACCTTCCCTGGAAACGGGTTTTTGCCGGCAATGCGAACCAAACTCTGACACCGGCGGCTATTATAACACAGGTAAAGTGTGATATTTTTGCAGAGACCCTATTTGAAGTTTGTTGTCATGGCAGCAGGGGGCACTGTGGCGGCACAGCCCCAGCCCGGTGTGTGTTCGTCCGGAGGTCCAAGTGAACCAGCAGAGGGAACAGCTGGCCAAAGCCATTACAGCAAACTCATTGGAATGCATCTGTCTTGTTTCCTCTCCGGCCTTAACTTCTTCACTCCCGACATTTCCTTTCTGATGTATTCTATCCTTCCATCTTCCTAATAGACCTCCATTCTCTTTTCTTCATTTGCTTCTCTGCTTTCTCGGCCTTCGCCATCATTTAGCACTGCTCGCATCCTTTCGCTCTCGCCGCATTTGTCTCCGTCCTCTCTTTGTTTTGCCATCTCCATTCCTTTTTTTTTTTTGTTGCCATTTTCAACCCCTCCTCCCACACCTTCTATCTCCTTCCTCCCTCCAGCATTTGTGCCTCCTGCGCTCTCCCCTTTTCTTATCTCTCTCCTCCATTAATTTCCAATTCTCTCTCGCTTCCCTCCCCTCTGAATGTGCTCGTCATCCTAAATCGCTCTCATTCCTCTGCTCTCTCCCATCCTTTCTCTTCTCAGGATGCCTGTGGACAGACACTCCTTCAAGTTCTTTGGGCCAAATTGTCCAGGGGATGGTTAAGTTCCAGCTCAATTTGTTTTCCCCCTGTTACGTTTCCAGGATAAGGCTGCATTCTTGAGGACGTCTTGCATCTTCTATGGTTACAAGGCCCAAACAATTGAAAATGGGTCTTTGACGTTTTTCTGCAAGCTGCAATCGTTTTTTTTTTGTTTTTTTTGTCAATACTGAATATTTCAAGCAGATGTCATTGCGGCAACGCACGGGCAATTTTAAAGTTGTTAGGGTTTGGACCCAAGCGCAGAGCGGGTCGGTGCAATTGTGATTCAGCAAAAAAAAAAAAATCCAGATTGTTTTCTCAGAAAACAAGATGTTTCTCACACAGAAAACCCATCTCATCATTCATCCTAAGTCAGTCATATTTTTTAACATTACTAGAGCCCTCTTGGCATGAAATAACAACCCTATTGTCACCATTCATCTCACCAAATATAGTAGACATAATAAGAGAAAATAAGACACATTCAGTGTCCTTTGCTACATTGCAGTTCAAACATTGTGGCGTCACTAGACATTGGACGTGAAGCCATGTAAGCTCTACTATAGTATCAATATGTCGATTTGCACAACCAAGGTAAGGAGAACGTAGGTGCCGAAAGCCTCAAGCCCAAATCGAAATCCTATTGTGGGGAGGCAAAAGTGCACGACCGCCATCCGTCCACCCAGACCCACTCGATCAGTCGTCTGAAGCTGTGGATGTGTCGCCACCCTGCTGTGGACACAAGTGTGTGTTGTTAGACGGTGTGTGCTCTCTGATGTTTACTCTAAATGCCGACAGATTAGAAGTGTTTTTAAAGCACATTTGTTTTCCTTGGAAAAATGGTGGATTAATGCAGATTTATGCAGATTGGTCGGTTGGGAAAAAGAGGCGCTGAGAGTCGAGGAGTGATTGCTAATGTATTTTTAAAGCTGGACCAGGGAGAGGGCAGTGGCCGACTAAAGTGTGTGTGTTTGTGTTGTTTTCTGATGCTAAAAGTTGGGTTGCTGTTCTTAAACAGTAATATACTGTAGTAGTGTGTTGTGTGTGTGTATATATAGATATAGATATAGATATATGGAGATATATAGATGTCTATATAGATATATGTATATATAGATATAGATATAGATATATAGATAGATAGATATATAGATAGATAGATAAAGATATATATATATATATAGATATATATATTTTATATCTCTATCTATATATCTCTATATACCTATCTATATCTCTCTCTCTCTATATATATATATAGATATATATATATAGAGACATATAGATGTCTATATAGATATATATCTATCTATATGTCTATAGATATAGATATCTATCTATCTAGATATATATCTATCTATATATATCTATATCTATATATAGATATATATATATATATCTATATATATATCTATATCTATATATATCTATATATATATATATATATATATATATATATATATGTGGTCAAGAATTTCATCGCGTTAGCACATTGAGCAATGGCTCCAAGGAGTCGTTGTTCGGGTGTGAGGCAAAGCTAATTTTGTTTAGCTTTCCTGAAGAGGCAAGCATCAGGCAGAAGTGCTTGGAGTTGCTAAGAGAAAGAAAAAGAAACTGTCGATGGCACTTCACACTGAGGCTGTTTTGTAAACATGGACCAATACAGAGCTGGACTATCCGCCAAACTGTTGCTCCGATGGCTTTCCAACATTACTTAGTCACGTTGGATAGTAAAAGGAGCAGGCTGCACATAACAATTTTATCGTCAATTGTAGCATTATGAAGTGTGCATACAGGGAGCAGAGGGATGCATGCAAATTACCACCTCACTCATGTCTGGAGCTGCTAGTAGCCGTTTAAAGCGGACACTTTAAAAAGATAAATCGCCGTTCACTGTCAACCCCTATACGGGCAAAATTAGGAAGTGGGGTTGCTGTCTGGAAGTCCTTGGGATAGCTTGGGAGTGTGACTAATCACAGCGGAGTGGGCTCAGTGGGCTTTTTGTGCGGGTTGTAGTGTGTAGCTGCTGGCTGATGGAGTCCAGAAAGGCCAAAAACTGAGTATCAAAAACGGTCTCGTTTAATCATCACAAGCCTGGATCAAAGAGGAGAATGTGTTTATTTTGGTTTTATTTTCCCTAGGCGCTTGCTACTTTTTATTTGTAAAATGAAGGCCGAGACCAAATGTGAGCTGTTTTATTTTGATGAAATGATCATTTATGTGAAATGAACAAACACAAAATCAGGTTTATTAGTAGTTTGAACATTTTACTCACTTTTTTGTTTGCTTTCCAACGAGGTTGCTTTTTTCTTTGGCTCCATTTTGGGTCATTTTGCAACCGCCATCCGAAAACACTGAATTCATGTAGTAAGTCGTAGCAAAACAGGAAGGTGGTGTCCGTGTTGACTTTGTTGCAAAATTGCAGCCTATATGTATCCATACGCATTTGTTTTGTTTTATGCACGTGTAATTGTAAAACTATGAACTACAAACCAACTCTGCCATGAATAGATGAACTGAATTTACATTCATTTGCATTTCTTTAGAGCAAGCGTGTTGTTATTTTACAAGCGTCGTTTTTTTTGGAAGCGGAGACCGAGGAAGACTAAATGCTCTTTTAAATACGCAGGCTGGCGTGTTTTTAATCTGATTCAGACGAAAATTGTGTCTGCCGACTGAGGAAACACTGAGACGCTTTGACAGGAGCACAGCGTCAAATATTCCCGTTCGCGGTGCTTGTGTGTGAAAGAGATTATTGGCTCTGTATCTTTTAAATTCCAAAAGATGCTGATTCAGACTCCTGCAGCGTGTTGCAGCTCATTGTAATTAGTGGATGCCCAGAAGAGAATCCTGATAACCGCCGAGTGCACATTTCTGCTGTCAGTCGGCTGAATTGCCTCAATTGATCTTTTCATCAGGATTTTCTAATTATTAGCAAGTAATTAACAGACATCTGGGGATTGTCGGTGCGAAATTGTTTAAAACACACAGGATGCGGAGACAATCTCGTACTTGGAAAAGCAAAACAAAGAACAATTTTCAGATCTGCCAACGTGTACACATTTTGTTATATTTTGCTGGTTTCAGTTTTGAGTTCAGTCTCAGCGCATATTATGGCATCTTCATTAAATAATAAACAAGAAAAAGTGTAGGACATATTAATGAATACCTTCATACACTAATAAAAACATCTATAAATACAAAGTGTATAACAATACCTTCATTGAATAGCCCATCCGTAAATCCATCTTCTCCCAGTGGCTGGCAACGGAACATTATATAATGTTTCTGTAACGAATAGATAAACACAGAGTATATTACAATAAAGATAAAACTAAGGGAAACATTGAACTAGCTTGATAAACATATAAGGAATACAATAGCGGTCAACGTTTACTTCTCGGCATGGTGTTGATGACCCCGAGGATGCGGGGACGCCAAACTGGTCAGGTATGCGCTAATTTATTAATGGTTTGCTGCTCTGCAACGGCAGGCAGGAACAAGCAACAAGTGCAAAGCAGGCAACAAAAGACCAACGACAATGCTCCAACCACTAACAGCATGCACACCTGAACTAAATAGAGGGACAAACAAGAAGCAGGTGTGCCTAATTACAGCAAGTGCAAAGCCAGGGAAGGCAGGAAAAACATACAAAAAAGGGAAATAACAAGAACACAGGCTTAGTAATAGAAAGTAAACACACTGATACGCAAACTAAAACTCTGGGTGTGACAGTACCCCCCCCCCCCCAAGGACGTATCCCAGTTGTCCCATTGTCCCGAGTCACAAAAAAGGGAAGGGCGGCGGACCCCTCCGGATGACAGCCGGGACGGTGACCCAGGTAAGGACAGCGAGACCCCTCCTGGGGTCGGGCGGGACGGAGACCCAAGAGTAGCCGGCGAGACCCCTCCGGGGGTCGGTCGGGACGGTGACCCAGGTAAGGACGGCGAGACCCCTCCTGGGGTCGGGCGGGACGGAGACCCAAGAGTAGCCGGCGAGACCCCTCCGGGGGTCGGCCAGGATGGAGACCCAAGAGAGGTCGGCGAGACCCATGCGGGGTTTGCTCAGTCATTGTTCTGGTTGTTGTTGACATTGTGGTTATCACCATGGTTGTTATTGGTTATAACATCCTGGAAATATTTTTGTGAGGTTTTTCTGCACCATTGTCTGCATAGAAAACTAGTTTTATCTATAAAATGTGTTTTGTGTTGAAAATTTGCTTTGGTTAGAGTCTGTTTGGTTTGAGTCGGACCTTCTTGACCGGATGAACAAATGCACCACTACTGTATTTTAAGTGTCTGGTTCTGTAAAAGTGGTTTTAATTTATTTAGTGGTGCTTGTCTGTGTTTTTATATTAGGACCACTATTTTGAAAAAAGCCTAGAAGCTCTGATTTAGGATTATGGACACTATAAGGAGTTTTTTCTTGAATTTAACAGTTTCTCACCCCCGGTCAAATATCAATACCGATTTTATTGTATATCCCTACACAAAACACATTTTTATAGTTTTACAATAAATAAACAACCTTTTTTCAATAAACTTTGGCAATTTTCTCTTCCCACCTTCAATGCCCTCCTTAAATATGTTGTGTTCCTCTGGACCGTAACAATCAAACCTTCTGGAACGGATGAATGATGCAAAGGTCCAGAATAGTTTGGATTTTTTTCCTTCATTAATGAGTACGTTTCTATTCACATGACACGTGAGCTTTAAAAAGGAAAAAGTTTGACAAAATATAAACACACAAGTTAAGTATCACGAAAGGTGATGTTCCTTCATGTAGCTTGGAAGGATGGATGAAGAAAGGAACCAAAGAGCACGAGTAGGAGAGAACAGAAAAGTGGGTGACGATGAAATATAAAAGACGAGCAGGGGTGCGTTCATTTGAAGGCTGGTATCTCCAAGGCAGCAGAACTTCAGGGTCAACAGGCCACCTGCAGAACTTCCGCACTGCAATCAACAGCATGACCCAAATATGCGTGCAGCGCTGTTGGGTGAAGCCTTCATTTTACATTTGCATTCATTGAATGCCATGAATTTAAATATGCTTCACGGAGAACAGAGAGGACACGAGGAAGACATGCTAATCGCTCGTCAAATGATCAAAGGCCGAGCTGCAAAAAGATAGGCCGACTTAAGCTTTTAAAATAATAAGAAATAAAAGTTACTGTTGATCAATAGCTTGCAATCAAGAGCGGGCATTTGCGTGAACTAAAAAGTGCCCATTGTCTTATTTTGTTTTCGGAACCTCTCAGACAGTTTCTTTTGCTACCAGTTTTCCTGCTGGTACATTTGGCATTGAGGGTCTCCCTTTTTTGTGAAATGGACAGATGAATATGCAACCCCACAAAATCATAACAAAATGAGTGCGCTCATAAAAACTCCTACCACCCTCTTTCACGAAGATGGCCCAGCAGGATGAGTCCGGGTGACGACCGGCGAAGTGAAGCTGAGGCCTGGATGGACGATGGAGATGAGACATTTGCTGGAGAATACAAATGAGCTGGTAGATGGACGACGCAGATGAGGTGGATGAAGGATGCGATCCACATGCGCAGACGACCGCTACAAAAAAAAAAAAAATCAGCCTACACGGATAGAGGTGGGATTTTTGGCTTTTTGAGGGGAGCCGAGTCTTGATGAGCCGTTCCTTTCAAAGAGTCGTTCAAAAACCCTCATGGTTCTTGTGGCTAATTTATATATTAAGTTTTAAGAAGTCCAATTAGTTTTCCTTTTTTCTTGCACTTGAACTAGGTTTCACAGATATTTGGGAGCAAAATTTTGCCCCGAGTACAGTGGTATATTGGTGGTATATATAGTGGTATATATGGTATATAGTGGTTTAGTGGTATACTATAGTGGTATTGTTCACGAGTAAGTTTGACAGATGGATTGGCGTACCGTCTTCAGTAATGTAGTCACTGATCATCATGGTGAAGAGAGAGCTGAGCTGGAGGGCAAAGATCTCAACTTATCGACCCATCTGGGAACATAAATGGACCACAGATGAGCTTTCGGCATACCCAGGCATACCCAGTTGAGAGAAGACCCAGTGGCAGACCTGGCTTCCGTGGGCTGGGTCTTGTGGGGATGGTCTTTGTTTGTCATTTCCATTAAGGTCTTTATGACCTTCATAGACATTTGCTGATGTAGTCTAATTTGTCTCAGTTCCTGCTGGTGTTGTTGTCGCTCCCTGTTTTGGCCCACTCTCTGTCTTCTTTTCTCTTCTTCTCTATCCCCTCCTGCTCCAGTCCAGCCGGGAAATAAAATCTATGTAACTGGCAGAGCAAATCTGTTTAGCACGTAAGGGCATCGAGATCATCAATACTATCTGCCCTAATGGCTAGGCAGGCAAGGCAGAACATAAGCAAACTTCTCTTGAAGGCGGGTATGTTGTTAATAAAACTTTGGGGCACAAACACCTAAGCTGCCATTCATTAGATAGCAATCTCTGTCTAGACTTTTTTTTCCCAGCGGCCCTGACAAACATTTATTGAATGCCTGGTTAACGCCCTATGCAGTCACCTCTGTTGAAAAAGAGTGGGAATATGACCAGTTTGGTGGTCATATATAACCATTTTATCCCTAGAATGGCAAGACACGTCGCCAATAGGCCAACTGATGACATTACTCATTTTGAATTCCCCGTTTGAGTAAAGTGATGTGAGCAATATTGAGCAGACAGCACTGATATGGAGATATGTGCACTATGACGGGCTTTTTATGTCAAATTGCCTACATCTGGTTTTAATTTTACACAAAAGCCTGCATAGTTCGGTGATTGTATCGTTTCAAAATAGGTCTCCATGTGCACGCTGCACTTCTGATGAAATTGAATTCTGTTAGGTGCAATTTAAAAAAAGATTGTAACCTATGTCATGTTTTGCGGCTCAGACCATTTTTCTTTGCAAGAAGAGGAGGCTCAAGCTCCATTGTTCCGTGGAAGCAAAAAGTGCTCCAGAACTTGATGGCAGAGGGATCTCTTTGTTATGCCAGTAACATTGAAAGCCATCAGGATCCATCAAGATTACGCTGTTATCTTCAGAGAGTCAAAGTTTTTTTTTTTACCTTTCAGTGTCCCATGTTTGGTGTTCTTGTGCAAATTCCAAACGGGCAATCAGTCCAGGGTGTACCCTGCCTCTCGCCCAAAGTCTGCTGGGATAGGCTCCAGCATCCCCGTGACCTTAATGAGGATAAGTGGTATAGAAAATGAATGAATGAATGGAATTAATTTTTGTTTTTTGCAAAATCTCATTTTGACCCTCTTTGATTTAATGGGTATTTTGATGGCGAGCTTATTTAATCTACAGCCAGAAACCAGATGACCGCCTCCGGGGTCCAACTGCTGGTCGGGTGGCAGGCAGCATTTTCCCACCTTGCTTTCCTAATTCACCACCGCCTTTCAATAATACACATTCACCGGGCAACTGTGCTTTTCCCATTCACAACAATAACCGAACAAATTAACATTTTGCGGTGCATGATTGGACACCGGGCCTAGTCATCTCTGGACTCTGATATTCATGCTGGACTTTTGGCATTTGCTTCTTGCAGCCAAATCCACAAGGGACAAATATAAACCCCTAAGGTATGTCTGATGGGAGTCTCCACCCTGCAGGCGAAGCGTCTCTTTGTTGGCTCAGAGAAATTCTAGTCCTTGGACAAATGTAGCTGAGAACCCCAGCTTAAATGCCATGCCCTTTTTTTTAAATTTTTTTTTACTACAAACTGCAAAAAGTGGTACAGAACAGTACATACAGAATCATATGTGTGACATACAGTGAAACCTGGACTTACAAAAACCTTATTAAAAGTTCATAATACGAATTGGGCTTCGAAGATATTTCTGTCCCATTTAACGAAAAACTATTCAAAATATGAAAATGGAAAGTGCCACCCAGAATTTTGAATGTACTTGAATGCACCAAAGTAATGGATGCCAACCGCCTATGTTTTTTTAACATTGTAAACGATTGTGTTGTCATTAATGAACATGTTTCTTTCGGGCGGGTAAAATATTTACACCTTATTTGAGGCGGCTGGAACAGATTATGCCATTTATGTGGTAAATTTTGTCTCATGATACAAAATTTCAAACAGATTATTTATTATATTAACAGATGAATAGACACAATATGGCACATGTATACAATATGTGCACCGTTTCACACACACACACACACACATTGACATTTAATTGTACTCACAAATCTTGTGGTGTTTGTGGCAATTTCAAGGAAATTATGCAAAAAGGTCAATATTTTCTCAACCAAATGATTCCGTGTAGACAATGAAGAAGAAAGATGGCAAGAGTTCTGCTATGGAAGTTTCCCTACTTTACAATGAAATTCACCCTAAACATCCAGCCATCCATTTTTTTGTGCCGCTTATCCTCAATAGGG
This sequence comes from Oostethus manadensis, assembly GCA_024372805.1. Lineage (NCBI taxonomy): Eukaryota > Metazoa > Chordata > Actinopteri > Syngnathiformes > Syngnathidae > Oostethus > Oostethus manadensis. The sequence goes on along the minus strand of QODF01000091.1, from coordinate 870,460 downwards.
TCACGGGGATATGCTGGAGTCTATACCAGCTGACTTTGGGCTAGAGGCAGGTTACACCCTGGGCTGGTTGCACGCATGGGGAGAACATGCAAACTCCACACACAGATGCCCAACTTCCAGACCTCCTGACTGTGTGGCCAACACCCTAACCACTCGACCACCGTGCGGCCCCACCCTAAACACAAAAGAGTAAATAATACTTTGGATGAGTCATTTGAGTTGATATTGGATTTACATTAACCACCAAATTACTCAAATAACACTATTTGTAACATCACTTTAATATTACCTACATAGAGTATGTAAATAAAAAATGCAGTCCTACAGAACAATATTGATAAAATCATGAACCAAAACAGAAGTACAAGTATAAAAATGTGAGCGGGATAATGTTTGAAAACAACAAATCACTAGTGATGGGTTGTTCGTGAACGATTCGTTCATTTTGAAGGAATCATAAACGTGAACGAATCGTCTCGGGGAGTGATCCGCACGCGCATTTGCGTAACATCCTGTCTGTTCTGTAGTGGAATCAGTTCACCTGTTTAGAGTCTTCGGGTTTGAGTCGTTCGTTCTTTTGCCTCGTGACCACTTTTTCGATCAGTACCGCAGTCAAACACTAAAGTAAAACTCTATTTGTTATATGTACGATCATATTTAGGAATTGATCATTAAACTATTAAAGATGTGTAAAATGCATTTTCCTCATGTGTGACATTGTAATTTTGTTAATGTATCTTGTTAATCTGTGGTGTTTTTTATATAAAAAAAACTGATATAAATGAAATATCAAGTTGCCTAATTTGTTTTTTTTTTGTCTTTGCTCATAGACAAAATACCCGGGTAAACAATGAACAATGAATCTTTTCAGTTTCTTATAGCATTATAATTTTGTCTTGTTTGTGGTGTGACTAACGTTTGTGTAAGCAGTAGATGTGATAGGGAAGAAACATGTTGCATTTTAATAATATTTTGCTAAAATGAACGAAACGACTCGAAAAAAAGATTCATTCTTTTTACTGAACGGGACTCAAAGATCTGAGTCGGTAAAATGATCCGAACTTCCCATCATTACATATCACTTAAGTTTGTCTTTCATATGAATTGTTCTCCACTGTACTCAAAGGGGATGTGAGGAAAGGAATTTGAGGCAACTCCAGACGGTCTTTAATCCTCCTGGAGCTGATCATTTGCTGAACCTTTGCCATTCTGGTTGTTCTTCCATCCGTTTTGATAGTTGTCTTCCGTTTCTTTAACACACCCCTTTGCACTGGTTTCAAATTGAATTCAATCCTCCGACTTGCTTTTCGTCTGTTATCACGCCTTGATTAAGTGTTCTTAATCCGTCTCTTCAATATTTCATGAGTACACGACTCAGTGGTTGCTGATGCAGCATACATCAGACTCCCCCTTCAGCATCCTTCATGACCTCCAGTCCTTCTTGGAGAGTGATGACCTCATCCGATATGTCACTCAAGGGCAACTGTCATTGATTGCGATTTCACCTGAGTCGTGAAGCCGTCTCCTGAATGATATTCTACTTAGCAATTTTTCTAGGTGGGTAGCACGTTCGCCTCACAGTCAGGAGTTGTGGGTTCGACTCTCCGTTGGACATCTCTGTGTGGCGTTTGCACGTTCTCCCCGGTGAGCGCGTGGGTTTTATTCGGGTTCCTCACACATTAAAAACAACATGCATGTTAGGTTAATTGGCGACTCTAAATTGTCCATTGGTAGGAATGTGAGTGGCAACGGTTGTATGTCTGCCCTGCGATTGCCTGGCGACCAGTCCAGGGCGTACCCCGCCTCCCGCCCAAAGTCAGTTGTGATTGACATGGCAACACATAAAAGTGGAAATCTTATTGGACCAAAAAAATCCAACATACACTCCTGGAAGCTTTGCAGCCAAGAAACGCTACAAAATCTAGACTGTTGGGAATAAATAAAACATATTACACTCAATCTAATCTAAATCTCATGCTTTTGTTCTGGATTTTTAACATGTCTTTCTGTTCAAATAAAGCTAAAAACTGTCCGTGTCTTTGTAAGAGGGTAAACTTACAAAAGCAAAGGATCAAATACTTATTTGGACTTTATTTGATCCTCGTTCAAATGATCCCATCTACTTCAGATGGACATATATATGGACACATTCCCCTGAATCTTCCCTAATCCTACAATAATGTCTAGGATTGCGGTTTGAACTCATTTGGATTGGAGTGGAACTCAGTCTTACTTGGCCTCTTGGTCTGGCACATGCACTGCAGTCTATTTTAGTTCCAGCCTATCCCTCCTAGAGCAGCATCCATCATGTTAATGCTGCACACAACTCTCGCCTGCTTCTGGGGTAATTAAGGCTGTCAAGCGATTCAATTATTTAATCGCGTTTCGTCCATAGTTAACGCACAGTTAATCACACAGCAGATAGAAATAAGATCTATAGTAAGTAGGGATGTCAATCTTTTTGTGGTGAACGATTCTTTTGAAAATCAACTTCAATAACAATCGACAACATTGATTTAACAGTTTCATTGTTAAATTGGCTACATGCCCCCGGTGGGGTCTCCCAAGGCAAACAGGTACTAGGCGACGGGCCAGACAAAGAGGGATTCCGAAGACCCCTATGGAAAAATTCACAAGGAGGGACCGCACCTCGCCCGGACATGAGACACCGGGGCCTCACCCTGGAGCCAGGCCTGGGGAGGTGAGCACACAGGTGAGCGCCTGGTGGTCCGGAGCGAGGTCTTGCCCCAGGTGGAGGAGTTCAAGTTTCTCGGGGTCTTGTTCACAAGTGAAGGAAGGTTGGAGCGTGAGGTCGACGGAAGGATCGGTCCAGTACTGATCGGTACTGTTATAGATTTTTACATGAATGAATAGGGCTGTCTTTTTTTGGTCTGTATTAGTGTTTATACTAATTTTAAAAAATACATTTGCTGTTCAAGACAGGGACAATTCAGGTCTTCAAAAAGCACAATGACTATGCAAAAAGAAAAATTATGAATACAGATGAAAGGGTGGAGAAAAGTGTCTGGTGTGATGTGTGATAGAAGAGTTTCAGCTAAAATGAAAGGAAAGGTGTACAAAACTGTGGTGAGACCAGCGATGTTGTTTGGTTTAGAGACAGTGCCGCTAAGCAAAAGACAGGAGGCAGAGCTGGAGGTAGCAGAGATGAAGATGCTGAGGTTCTCTTTGGGTGTGACCAGGATGGACAGGATCACGAATGAGCACATCAGAGGGACAGCACATGTTAGAGGTTTTGGAGATAAAGTCAGAGAGGCCAGACTGAGATGGTTTGGACATGTCCAGAGGAGAGATAGTGAATATATTGGTAGAAGGATGCTGAGTTTTGAATTGCCAGGCAGGAGGCCTAGAGGAAGACCAAAGAGGAGGTTTATGGATGTAGTGAAAGAGGACATGAAGGTAGTTGGCGCAAGAGAAGAGGATACAGAAGACAGAGTTAGATGGAGGCAATTGATTCGCTGTGGCGCCCCCTAACAGGATAAGCCGAAAGGAAAAGAAGAAGATTCTTGGGGTTGGGACCAGCAGTCCTGTTGTGCAAAAGGCGGGTAGATACACATATTCATATCATGGGAAGAACCATTGCGCTAAGAGAAACGAGAGGCCGTCATTACCTTACTTTACTTCTGGAAAAGTGCAAACACTTTGAAAGTGTCACCAAGTGAATGAGAAGGTGCGTCCAAACCTTTGGCCTGTATTGTATCCACGCTCCCTTGCCAATAACCTGCGACCACTGGCAGCCTCAGTAGCTCCATCAAATGCTGATTGAAGTCAGACTCACTCTCACGTGACATTTCGCAGCAGATCTCTGCAAGTGCGTTGGGCATCAATCTTTTCATCCTTCAAGCTGCCCTTCATGTGTTCCTGTGTTCCTCACTGGATTTATTAGCACACACCTGAAGACCCGTATCAGTGAGGCATATCTGAATTGTTAAAGATCACACGACAGGAGATAATCTCCCCCTATGTGAGGACCTAATCCACTTTGATTTTGGGATGAAGCCAGTTCCCATGGGATTAGATAAGACTTGTTCACCAAATTCACAATCAGACCCTACTTTGCTTAGTAGATGTCCTTGCTGGTACATTGAAACACTTTATAGTAACGCCTCACCTTTTCGCACTTTGAATTTTTGCATAAACTCCCAGTTCTTCAAAAATATATTGATTAACAAATCATACTCTCGTGGTCAAATACAGCCCGATATTTTGTGTTTAGATTAAGTTAAGATTTTTCAAGCATAAAAATAGCTAAATGAAGTCAAATGCAAAAATGGCATTCGGAAGACACATTCAATATGTCGTAATATACACTGGCCACTAGGTGTCAGTAAGGTTACTGCAAAGGTCGCTAGGACAAACCAACACCAGACTTGATTGCTGGCTTTTATTGCGGGTTTAATCTACAGAGCTGGAAGAGTCATAAAAAGGCAGTTTCTGATTAAAGGCACATTTATACCAATTTGTCAGCATCTACGCCATATTAGACATGCCGCTGTTTGGAAAGTACCGGACCTCTACTCCAAACTGGATTAATCTACAAACACTTTATAACAAACACAATTATATACTGCATATTATACAAATATAATACTGCATATTATACAAATTACTGTTAAAAGGGAAGTAGCAGGAAGTCTTGTTTTCTGAGAATCTACTGCAGCTACTGGTAACTTGTTTGCCATGTAGCAATAAATAGCAACTAATAACCAGCTGGTTAGTCACGTCGGACTGCTAGTATTTGGAACACTACTGTGCAAAGCAAATTACTAACAGCAATTTATACCTGCAGGTTTTCTTTCCAGCCGGTCACTAAAGCAGGTGATTTTATTGATTGACACCTCCTTCAATTTGAGGGAAGGAGCTCATCAATTAAAGCAGGTTTTCGGGGAGAAAACCTGCAGTGTCTCCGCCCTCCGTGGCACCAATTTGTCGCAAATAGAATACTTTTGTCACTACAAAAGTTGAAAATCTGCATCTTTAAGTATACTGTGCACGCCGTGTAATTCGGGTGAAGACCAGGAGGCCTTAAGTGACACCGCCATCCCTTTCCTGAGGTTTACGGTGTTGAAGGAGCTACTGGGAGCTGTCCCAGCCAAGACCCAGGCAGTGGTGCGATGGCCCACTCCTACGAAAAGGAAGGACTTTTAGAGGTTTCTGAGGCTTGCAAACTTTTAGCAAAGGTTTATTCGTAACTAAGTCAGATTGAAGAACCTCTCATTAGGCTTACTCCTGCTAAAATATGTGCAGGAAAGGCGCTGTCCTTTCTTAGGTTGCACCCATCAGTCGCCCCCTGAGCCTTTTTTCCATGCCATCTATCACAGGTGGAGAATAATTACAATATATGATGGAGTTGCTGTTTGTTGTCTTAGCTCTGCAGATGAGAAGGCGTTGGCTGGAAGGCTCAACCCATCCAATCCTTGCTTTCACTGATTATAATATTTTGCTTACCTTCAGTCTGCCTAATTCCTAATTACTGTCAGAGCCGGTGGTTCCTCTTCCTGTCTCCTTGCTAGACCCTTCACCATCCACGTCTTTAGTTCTCATAGAGGTTCTGTGAACAAAGGCCCTCCCAGTTTTTCCCTGCCATTTGGAAGTCGATCTGCAAAACACTGGGGTCGTCCACTAGCCTTTCTTCCGGCCACCATTCCCAAACCACTGGCCAGATGTGTCTGTCTTAACAGCCTGCTTCCTGGTCTGAGTATTTTCCCCAGATCACAACACCCTGGTCAGTACTTCCACTCTGGTACATCTCCCGTTTACCGGTGGCTCTCCAAGAACGAGCAACAGAGCACAGTCAGCGGTTAGCCTATTGCCACCTTATCCACACTAACCTGGTCAGAAGGTCTGGCTTTTGTCTAAGAATTTTCCCCTGACCCGTGTTTCCCTCACCATCCACCTGTTCTGTTTATTCCAGAAGGAGAGGCATAAGGATTCAATATTTAGTTAATTGGGAGGAGTACAGTCTGGGTACTGATTACTGGTAGGAGACCTCGGGGAAGACCCGGGACACGTTGGAGAGACTATGTCGCTCGGCTCGCCTGGGAACCCCTTCGATTCCGCCTGGAGAATCTGGACGAAGAAGTTGCCCCCGCAACACGACCTTGGATGAGCGGAAGAAAATGGACAGATGGGATGGACGAGTCAAATTTTACGGTCCAAAACTTCAGGATGCACACATGAGCCTACACTGAACTTAGATTGAGTCACTTAAAAAATCCTGTAAAAAAAATTCCATTTATTTATTAGGGTCACGGACAAGCTAGAGCTTATCCAAGATGAATGCAGCAAAATATAAACTATTAAATTATCTACTCATTTATTTGATTCTGGTTGTAATATTGAAAAGGTTATTACTTAGTCTATGTCCTGCATTGCCAGTTAATTTGTTGTTATTTTCTCTCCCTATGAGAAAATGGAGACATTTAAACAAAGGAAGGGAAATAATGATCCGTATTGGAAAAGGACTAGGATTCAATCATCTCTGTTAAACTGAGTTGTGCAAAGTCAAAATTACAATTGGCATTATTATTGTGGTTGAATAAGAGCTGCTAGTGGAGATGATGAAATAGCCTCTCAGGCGATGTGCACACATATATATATATTTATTGTACAGTATTAGCACTGAGGGCCGCGCGGTGGGCGAGTGGGTAGCACATTGGCCTCACAGTCAGGAGGTTCAGGGTTCGAATCTCCGTTGGGCATCTTTGTCTGAAGTTTGCATGTTCTACCCGTGCACACGTGTGTTTTCTCCAGGTTCTCGGGTTTTCTCCCACATTCCAAAAACATGCATGTTATGTTCATTGGCGACTCTAAATTGCCCATTAGAGTGTGAATGGTTGTATGTCTGCCCTGCAATGGACTGGCGACCAGTCCAGGGTGTACACCGCCTCTCGGCCAAAGCCAGCTGGGATAGGCTCTAGCATACCTAGAACTCATAAATAGTCATATTTAATAACTGGTACTTATGGTATATTTTTACACACCACACACTATTTGTAAAAATATCATATTATGTATTGTTTTATTCACATTGCATTGCATTTTTATTGAAGAGTGTTTGTCTTTGTCTTCAACAATTGAGCTACTGTAACCAAGCAATTTTCCTTGTAAATCAATAAAGTCTAAGTCCAAGTCTAAAATAAGTTTTTATCTACAGTACAGTAACAAGTAGGGATGTAAATCTCTTTGTGGTAAATGATTCGATATGCAACCACGACTACATCAAATTTTATGTAAAGGGATATCAATATCGGAGACATAATTGATATGTTATAATTTTATTCAAAAACATTATACAGTTAGAAATCCCACTGTTTTTTCCATGTTTAATGTCAGCAGGGGTTCTTCCCACGGTCCCACGGTCCTTGAATACACCTTCTTTGTTCTCACACGACCTACAGATAAGACTATTTTATTTATACCCGTTTTCTTTCACCTCATGTTTGCTCCCAAATGCTGAAACTACTTGGGAATGCATAAAGGTAAGATTTGATGACCTTATTGAGTGCTAATTTGTGGTACACAACCTCTCTGAAAAACAAACTCCAGGTGGATAGTGATTTTGTATTATTCATTCATTCATTTTCTATGCTGCTAATCCTCATTAGGGTCCCGGGTATGCTGGAGCCTATCCCAGCTGGCTTTGGGCGAGAGGCGGGGTACACCCTGGACTGGTCGCCAGTCAATCTCAGGGCACATATAGACAAACAAACATTCACACTCACATTCACACTCTAATGGACAATTTAGAGTTGCTTAAGCTTGAGACGTCTGGTCACTCCAGTGGGCTTAACTCCATGCTGGCGTGAGACTTATGAAGTGAGAAGAAGAAGGAGAAGACACATTTTTATTACTGACCCAGTGCGGCCTGTAGTCCGGCAAATACTGTGATTTATGATGAAATATACTGCAAGAAAAGCGCATGAATTGATCATATGATGACTTAATTTTATGGTTTCACGATGTTAAAATGATCAATCGTAATGATCAAACCAAGAAGATCTCCGATTTTTAAAACAAGATCCAAGCTCTGTGTGTGTGTGTGTTGCATTTTGCCTTCCATAGACAAACCTGTTTGTTTTGCCTCCATCATGATAAGTGATGTGCACGAATGAGGGGTGTGTGTGTATCAGTAGCAGAGTAAAGGTCAAAACAGTGAGATGGAGGAGAGGATCTTCCATTATAGATTTGACCTCAGGGTTTCACAGCACCCACACCCACACGCACACACTAAGCTGAGGGGAAGTTGACTGTTAGGTTGTCTCCATCCTTCTGCCTGCCGGGCCTCCATCTGATTAATATGCTCTAACGACGTGTCTATCAGTTTATCTGCCATATTGCTCTTTATGAGGATGTTCCTCGTGAATTTCTGATGAAGGCGAGGGACACCGGTGGACACGTCTGTTCTATTTGAACTTTGAAGATTTAAAGCTCATCCTTTGCATGGCACGTCAGCGCGAAAGACATCATCCACAAGCACAACGACGAGACACAGCTTTCTACTGCATGACAGTGAATTGCACAAAAAATTATTCCACCAAATTACATTTATCGTATTTTTTCCACAGATCGGCTGGTGCTGCGATTTATTTTCTGGTGCGACTTATAGTCAGGTTGGCATCATCAATTCCTTGCTGAGGGTCCATTTCTACCCGAAACAGACGCTAACCGAATCGCTGTTGTTAGTACATTTGTATTGCTACGTGGCAAACAAGTTACCAGTAGGCGAAGTAGATTCTCAGAAAACAAACAAGACCCAGCATTCATGATATGCACGCTCTTAAGGCTGTGCAATTGGGTAATTAGTTGAAAGGGGTGTGCTGTTGACTTTACAAACTCAAAACTATTTTGTAAATTGTAACATCTTCTGCACATGCCTTTTTTTTTAACAGAGGTGAATTCTTGTAAACAGATTAGCTTCACACAGATGTCTTCTAACTGTCACAGTACTTACAGGTAACTCCAGTCTGTCTTCGATCATCCACGCTACGAGAAAGGCTTAGTGTTTCACTATAGCTGGATCCAACACCCATCAACGTTATTCTCTGTGGTTTCTTGGGCAGTCAAAACACCGGGGGTGGACGAGTTTTGCCATGAGTTCCTCAAGGCTCTGGATGTTGAAGGACAGCTGACACGTCTCTTCAACATTGCACGGAAGTCAGGAAAAGTATCTGTAGATTTGGTAGATCCTTGAGGTGGGTGACCGGAGAGTGTGGTCCAACTATAGTGGAATCATGCACTTGAGAGGGTCCAGTTTGGGGGGGCCTTGGGATCTCTGCTATTCACAGACAACGTGGTCCTGATGGTCTCATCAGGCCGTGACCTTCAGCATTTACTGGAGCAGTTTGCAGCTGAGTGTGAAGCTTCTGGGATGAGACTCACAACCTCCAAATTGTAGGTCATGGTTCTCAGTTGGAAAATGGTGGATTGGAGCCAGGATGGATCGTGGTGAAGAGAGAGCAGAGCTGGAAGGCAAAGCCCTCTATTTACCGATCGATCCTTGTTCCCACCCTCACCTATGGTCATATGCTATGGGTCGTGGCAGAAAGAACCAGATTTCAGATACGAGCGGCAGAAATTAGTTTATTCCGTGGGTGGATTGACTCACCCTAAGAGATAGGGTGAGGAGCTCGGCCATCCGGGAGGAGCTCAGAGTACAGCCGTTGCTCCTTCACATTGAGATGAGGAAGTTGAGGTGACTCCCTGGTGAGGTGTTCCGGGCAGGCCCAACTGGAGGAAGACAGACCTTGGACAAATTTTTACCACACATAAAAGGCAAAGCTGTGAGTTCATGTCTCACGTAAGGATGGAGGATGATGGGAAAATTCCAAGTTTTGCAATATTCATAGTGCAGTTTTCCTCCAAAAACTGTACAAAAACTGCTGCTCAGTACAAATGACAGGGCAGCATACGGAATGTGACACAATGGCGTTGGGAAGTTGGTGGCGTTACCTCATTTTTTGGTTTAGCAATTTAAGGTTCATCCCCAAAGCTGACGCTGACTAATTTTCCCTCACCGCCGCTTCCCTCACTCGTCTGCGTTTGCGTGACTTCCAGGCTGCTTTTCAGTCTCCCCACGTGTGTCTCGTCCGCGGCAGCCGGCTGTTCGATGAGAACATTCAGCTAAATGTCTGATCGATAGAGGCTGGCAGTGGTCTCTGCCGCCGCCGCCAGAATACTGACGAGGACTGGGGGGGGGAGGTGCCTGTTAACATTGTCACATTAATGGCGGCCATGCTGAAAATCAGAAAGCTCTCATGTTGGATCTGGCCCTGCTTCTGTGAGAAGTCATCTTGTATTCAGTGCAGTCGGATGCTTTCTTTTGCACAACCAAGGAATAATTGGGAACAAATGAATTGACCTCCATTTATTTGCTATATATGTTTTGTTTCTTAATTACATGAAGAAACATCAGGTACATGTGAACAAGTCAGTAGGTCCGGAAAGGCATTAGATAACCATGAAAATAATAATGATTATAAAAAAAAAAAATTATCAATTAATAATAATTACTGCCCTTGCAACTAGCTTCAACATACACTCGCTCTGAGCACACCTCAGGCCAGAATCAAAAGGTAAAGGTCCATATCGGACCTGCCACCATTGCTGCTGTGTTTTGTTTTGGAATTAGGGAAAGGTAATGCTAGGTTATGAGATACACCTTTTTGGACTACTGTATAAAGCCCTCCTTTATATCCAGCAGTGTTCCAAATAATAGCAGTCCAATGCAACTAACCAGATGAAGTACTGTTATTAGTATATTTTTACTGCTACATGGCAAACAAGTTACCAGTAGGTGCAGTAGATTCTCAGAAAACAAACATTCACGATGTGCTTGCTCTTAAGGCTGTGCAATTGGGCAATTAGTTAAAAGGGGTGTGTTTAAAAAAAAACATGGAGTTGGAGGGGCTGATTCTCATCAGGGCTGCTTTACACTTATCTGCGAACCGATCCAATGAGAGGTGGGGGTCACGGTTCGATGAAGCCAACAAGACCACATCATCTCTAAAAAGCAGAGACCCAATCCTGTGGCCATCGGAACCCCCCGACGCCCTGGCTGAGCCTAGAAATTCTGTCTATAAAAGTAATGAACAGAATCGGTGACAAAGGGCAGCCCTGGCGGAGTCCAACCCTCACTGGAAACGGGTCTGAATTATTGCCGGAAATGCAAACCAAACTCTGACACCGGTCTTACAGGGAACAAACCGCCTAAATGAAATGGTATATATTTTATCCCCATATTCCCAGACCACTACCCACAGTATTTCCTGCAGAACACAGTTGACTGCCTTCTCCAAGTCCACCACCTCGGTCTGCCAGTCGCTTTGCCACACAATGCTACAGGGTCATGTCAACCAGGACACGGCCACAGCATCCAGGGCCTTAAGGAACTCCGGGCCGATCACATCCAGGATAGCAGTGTTAGTGTTGGACTGAAGCCGAAGCCCTTAAATGAGCACACGTGGCTCCACTCACAGGGATTGAGATTGGGATTGAGGCTGTCTGCAAAAACAACCATTTTACAAAACATGATTTTTAAAAAATTAATAATAGGCCATACTCAACCACAAAACAGCAATAATTTATGAATTAGAAAAAGATTTTTCAACAAATACTACTAACTGATGTGAAGTGTGTTTTGTTGCGTATAATGTGTAAGTGTTGCCTGGAGGGTGCTTGAGTGTTGAGCATGTTGGTAGTCAAACAACCTGGATTCAAATCTTTTCGTGGAGTTTGCATCGTCTCCCTGTGGATATTTTCTGTGTACTCTGGCTTCTTCTCAGATTCCAAAAATATGCATATTAGGTTACCCGGAGACCAAAAATAAATGATCCACAGGTGTGGATGTTTTTTGTCTATGGGAAAATCTCTGTTAAAGAATAATATTCTTAAAATCTGGAATACATAATAACATTTTGCTTCAATCTAGCCTTCATTCCATTCCATTGTATTTCCTTCCGCTTAGCCGGGTCTGGGTTGCGGGGTTGCAGTCTCAGTAGGGAAGTCCAGACATCCTTGTCTCCAGGCAGCTCTTCCACTTCCACCAAGCATGATCCCTCCAGCGTAGGGGCATGCCCGGAACACCTCACCAGGGAGGCGCCCGGGAGTCATCCGGACTAGATGCCCCAGCCACCTCAACTGGCTCCTCTCCTTGTGAAGGAGCAGCGGCTCCACTCTGAGCTCCTCCCGGATGGCCGAGCTCCTCACCCTATCTCTTAGGGTGACTCTGGCCATCCTACGGAGGAAACTCATTTTCATTCACTCTCATGACCCAAGGTGAGGATGGGAACATAGCTCGATCAATATATAAAGAGCTTTGCCTTCCGGCTCAGCTCTCTCTTGATCACAATGGTCTGGTACCGCGGTCTGTCGACTTCACGCCTCCACCTAGGGCAGTGGTTCTCAGTTATTTTCTGTCACGCCCACCCCCAGGGGCCAGAAATCTTGTTGCGCCCCCCCCATTTGAAATACTATTGACAACTGATAATATCTATTTATTTATCTGTACCGTACAAACTGAATGTGAAACTGAAACCAAGAAAATGCAACAAAATGGAGAGCTGGGAAGTGTATTCAAGAGTCAGATGGCATGTTGAGTATAATACATTTGGACATATAGGCAGGTTTATACTAACATTGAAAGTACTCCCTGCTTCTCTCCCTCACTCCCACACCGAGGGTACAATCCACCCGTTTCCATCTGAGAACCATGGCCTCCGATTTGGAGGTGCTGAGTCTCAACCCAGAAGATTCAGACTCAGCTGCCAACCGGACCAGTAAACGCTGAAGGTCACAGGCCATCAGGACCACATTGTATGAAAATAGCAGGGACGAGACCCTAAGGCCACCTAACTGGATTCCCTCGACGCCTTGACTGCACCTAGAAATTCTGTCCTGGAAGGTTATGAACAGAACTGGTGACAAAGGACGGCCTTGGCGGAGGCCAAAGTTCACTGGAAACAGGCTCGACTGACTGGTCTGGTCTTCGGCAACCAAAAAATTCTATCTACATTTATGAATCTTATTATAGCATATGACTTAAATCTTACCTTGAAATAAGAACATTAAACCTGATTTTAGGACCCAATATATTATTTAAAAAGTCAGACAAAATATTTCATCCAACCTCAGCAGAAAATGACAGACGAGATTTTGCCTTTTAAAGGCTGCGGTCCTAAACCCTTGACTGGCTTATGAAATACTCGATGTTTTCTTTTTCATCTCGCTCTCGTTACTTCTTTTGGCATTTTGAATCTCTACTACCGGCTTAAGATTCCCAGTGCAAAATATACATTCTTGCAACATTTCAACTGATATTAAAATTTTCATCAGGACTGTATATGAACTGGGCCACACAGGACAAATACATTGGAAATGAATGAGTTGTAGCATGTAGTAAACCCAGCCTAAGAATATGATTATTAACACATTCCTGCACTGGGGTCTCTTTATGTCGTTCATTTTCTTTCCTATTTTCTCAGATTCTCTCTCCTTGGTCTCTGAGCAACATTGATTTCAGCCCCCTCCCTCCTTTGCTATTTCTGTGGTTCGCTTTGTTTTGCAGATACAATCCAGCTTGCATGTTCAGTCCATTTAGCTGCGGTTTGGAGTGCAGCAGAATTTAGCCTTATCATGAGAGTTGCTGGCACACTACCACTGCTAATAAACCGATAACGTCTTTGGCAATTGATTATGGCTTAAAACAGGACAACTTGATGCCTTCATTTGTAAACTCTTATGATTATCATCAGGTACTTGCTGGGCCCTCGCAAGGAAGAATATTTAATCTTTGAATATTTCACTTACATTAAGATGAAGCACATTTGAAACACCTTGCAGAGGGATGATTTATGGAATAAAGAGATTGGACAAACTCTTTTCCCAATCACGTTCCCCCATCACATTGTCAGTGCCATTTTGACTTTGATGCCTCCCAGTAGAACCACAGCATTACTAGTAGGGGATGCACTCTAGAACTTCCCCAAAGGACCCCAAAACAACTGGGACTATTTTGAGCTGTTTTTTGGGGCACATGCATAAATGGCAGTCAGGGCCTTTTCTTTGACCCAAAGACGCAAATAATTGACCCTCTCGTCTGCTGAGTACAACTCCAACGCGTACTCAAGGAGTTTGGTTCCAGATACCAAACTGTGGATTTTTGATATACGATTGACAATGCGTTAGAACCTCATTCCCCACCAGAGAAGTGGCGTTCCATGTGACAAGAACTAGTTTTGGTGGACAAAGACTAGCTCTGGAACCACCTTGAACTGCCATCTTTACTCCCGCCGCCGGCGGGTCTACGGGGAGGAGATTGGAGACGAGATCCTGTGCGGCGTTTTTGACCGAGCCCAGGTGTTTGCCTTTGAGCCCCTTCACCGGGTCTGGCTCCACCAGGCCCCTCCAGGCCCTTAAAAAATGTACTTTTTTTTGGAATTTTGCCTATGATCCACAAACCTCAAGTGAAACATGAACACACATAACAATGCAGGTAACGGAATACACCTATTTTGACAATGCATCCCTGTAAAAAAACCACCAACAATGTTTTCATTTATACACCCGATGCTGCAGCAACATTGTTATCGTAACACAAGCACTACAGAAAATAACGACTTTCCTGACATAGCTACACAGCGCCTCGCTCACAACTCCTCACGAGAGGTAACGGGCCCTCTCCAAAACAATGCAATACAACACCGATCCACAACTGGGAAAAGAGAAGAACATTTCTGCACTCAATCTCAGCAACGGCTTGTCCATCTCAGATGTTTCACTGTCTCTTCTTGCCTCAACTTCTAAAACCTGTAGCTCCTCTTCCGTATATTTAGGCTCAAAAAGATATTGTTCTGGATCCTAATGTATACAAAAGTAGCGGTGGTCGTAGGCTGTGGCTTTCATCAAACCTGTTGTGATTAGTAGTGGCTTTCTATGCTGCAGTTCTTGCGGAAGTAGTGTCTGTTGCTACGGGCTTTGTGAAAGTTCTGGTAATAAGTAATGACCCTGCTATTGTAATGATATCTTATAGTACTTGAACACCACCTAACATTCAAATACCTCATTCCTCACTCACGTACCTGAGACAGAACCACTTCTTTGTATCTTGATTTAAATAGATCAATATTTGGACATTGCTAGGGCTGTAGCCCAGTCAATCCAATCGGTGATTGATTTAGTGAAAAAGCAGGTGCGAATCAGGTGGCCCCTATTTGAGGATGAAACCAGCACTTGTTGAACATCCTTTCTCTTTGAAAGCCCGAGGAAAATGGGTCGTTCAAGACAATGTTCAGAAGAACAGCGTACTTTGATTAAAAGTTGGAGAGGGGAAAACTTATGAGGTGCAAAATAAATTTTGGCTGTTCGGCTAAAATAATCTCAATGCCGTGGAATGGAGAGGAAAATCAGAGACACGTGGCAGAAAACAGAAGACATCTGTTTTTTTTTTAAACAACCAGACAAAAATAACCAGAATGGCAAAAGCTCAGCCAATGATCATCTCCAGAATATACTAAAAACAGTCTGGAGTTGCCTGTAAGTATTGTGACAGTTAGAAGATGTCTGTGTTAAACAAATCTATTTACAACAATCTCCCAATATGTCCTTTTGTATGTTCTTCTGGGCAGAAGAGGTTACAATTTGCCAAAGAACACATCAACAGGACTGATGAGATTCAATTGTTGTTTTTGGGTACAAGGGCCAAAGACAATTTGTGAGACGACATCCACACTCAAATTAAAGCCACAGTACACAGTGAGGACAGTGAAGCATCATGATATGGGCATGTTTCTCCTACTATGGTGTTGGGCCTATTTATCCCATAGCAGGGATCATGGATCAGTTTGCATACGTCAAAATACTTGAAGAGGTCATGTTGCCTTATGCTGAAGAAGACATGCCCTTGAAACGGGTGTTTCAACAAGACAATGACCCCAAACACACTAGTAAACCAGCAAATTCTTGGTTCCAAACCAACAAAATGAATGTTATGGAGTGGCCAACCCAATCCCCGGACCTTAATCCAATGGAGAACGTGTGGGGTGACATCAAAAATGCTGTTTCTGAAGCAAACCCAAGAAATGTTAATGAATTGTGGAATGTTGTTCAAGAATCTTGGAGTGGAGTAACAGCTGAAAGGTGCCACAAGTTGGTTGAGTCCATGCCACACAGATGTGAAGCAGTTATACAAAACTGTGCTCATATGACTAAATATTAGTTTAGTCATTCATGGGATTGCCAAATCCTAGAAACAAAAAAGAAACAAAATAGTTGTGTGTTTGTAAAGTCAACGGCAGACACTGCTATTTTTTTTTAACACACCCCTTTCAACTAATTGCCCAATTGCACAGCCTTAGGAACGTGCATATCATGAATGCTGGGTCTTGTTTGTTTTCTGAGAATCTACTGCACCCACTGGTAACGTGTTTGTCATGTAATAAAATATAGCAATCAAAATATGCTAATAACAGTGATTCATCTTAGTCACAACACAAATGTATGTCTCATTTTACTTTATGTTGGGTAATATGGGTGTAAAGGTGACTATAGGGGTGTTATTTCGTGCTTCATAACAACAAGGTGTGTGAGCCCATTTGTCGGTTACAATTCATCTTTGACGGCGTTTTCATCCAGAAAGCTCTGCAGCTTTTTGATTTTTTAAAATTATTTTGGGAAACGCTGCTTTTATTGACGTAGACCCCTTAAAGAGCTTTTCTCCTGGAAAGCAATTTTGTTTTGATAACAGCAAGAAGACAACCTCGGCTCACAACCTCTCCTTGGTGTGCACCAACACAACCCAGTGCCTTACTGGGAGGGTCACTGCTCGACAAAATGAAACAGTAGGAGAACATATTCATCATTGTATACTTCATTACTATTGGAAATTCAATTGCAGATTCCCTCACTACACACACAAATACACACACACACACACGCACGAGTGTGTTATTTCCCCTTAGACATTAATATCCGTTCAGAGATGACAACGTGCAGCACACAGGCGCCAGACCATTCTCGTTCATGCCTGTGTTGGCATATTTGAGATAGTCATCTTTGTTATGAAAACCCATGCACACATCTCGCAGAAATATTTATTTGGATTTAATATTTATTATATTTGTTTTCTCAAAAATTCAATAAAATGCAACTAAATTATTGCATTTATTATTATTATTGTTTTGTATTATTTGTATATGGTGTACGAGATTACAGACATACTGCTCTTATTGTTGCTCTTATATGTTTCCAGTGAGGGCCACATACGGAAAAATGAAATGATGCGAGGCCTACTTTGATGTTTTGTAATGCAAAACATATACATATGTTTAAAAGTTATATACAGTATATATCAAGAAAAATCTGCCTTGTGATATCGGTAAAGAAGCACAATATTAATATTGTGCTCTAATTTTCTAAATAATTAAACTTTATTGTGACTTTTTTTCCCTAACAATATGACTTTATTCATTCACTCATTCATTTTCTATGCCGCTTATCCTCATCAGGGTCACGGGGATGCTGGAGCCTATCCCAGCTGACTTTGGACGAGAGGCGGGGTACACCCTGGACTGGTCACCAGCCAATCGCAGGGCACATATAGACAAACAAACATTCACACTCACGTTCATACCGATGGACAATTTAGAGTCGCCAATTAACCTAACATGCATGTTTTTGGAATGTGGGAGGAAACCGGAGTACCCGGGGAAAACCCACGCACACACGGGGAGAACATGCAAACTCCACACAGAGATGCCCGACGGAGATTCGAACCCGGAATTTCCTGACCGTGAGGCCAACGTGCTATCCACTCGACCACCGTGCGGCCCCTTTTCCAAAACATTTTACAACTTTATAATATATAATAATAATATATAATAATAATATAATATATAATATATATGTATAATGACTTCAAAAAAAGACTCGAACATGGAAACGTGCGTGGGTTGTTCCACTGTGCGAAAATGGAAAAAAAGCTGGGCTTCGTCCCGCCCATTGGACTGTCGCCGTTTCTGGGAGTCTACGGGGCAGTGGGCTGGCTCACGTGCTCGGCTCCTGCGAGCTGATTGGACGATCTTGCCTGAGGCGGAATCCCCTTTTGATTGACAGCGAAATGAGCCAAACAGCGAACTCAAAGTACAAACCTCCACCCCAGCAACACGTTTTTTTATTCCGTTGTTCTGAGATCATCCGAGACGACTTTGTCTTTGTTAAAAACAACTTTTTCATGTTGGGCAAAATCAATGTAGCCTCGGTCTCCTGATGTAAACGGCGTGACGGAGGACCTTTAAATAGCAATTCTAATAATAATTCCAGCGGGACATTCATTGGGTATGAGCACATTTGCAATAAATTATGGTGCTGGGCGGAGAACGTCGGCCAACTCCTGCTGTGAATGAATGTTCTCCCAGCTTGGCTGAGGAGTGATTAAGTTCCCGCTGTGACCAGAGAGGGCAGGAGCGTGGAGCTAATCCCTCCCCGCCGATGGTGCCCTCCTGGCGGGTGCTGCCGCTCCTCCGCTCCGGCAAGCTTCATCTCCGGGCTTTCCTTCCACCCACTTGAGATCAATGCTCCACGCTGGCTCTGGGTCGCTACCGGAGGAGAGAGAGAGAGAGAGAGAGAGAGAGAGTGGTCCCTCTCCATCCACTCCACTGTCTCTGCATCGTCTGAGCAGACCTCCAGCAATCCGAGCCCTGCTTCCGTCTGGGTGTGCCGGAGTGATGGAGACCTCATAGTTTCTGGAACTTCTTTTCTTCTTCAAACGGGTGGAAATTGGTCTGTTTGGGGATTTTCTTCTCGGGGACCACAGCCCAGCCGCTTCGGGATCTAGAGGGGAGTCTGTCTCCTCGTCCTCCATCCTGCCAACTCAACACCTTCTGATTTTTTTTGTGGTTGGTTCTCGTCGTGGAGATCTGTGTGTGTTTTCCCGCGCGGTGCCCAGCGCTCGCCAGGACTGGATCGGGACGCCATGGAGATGCCCTTGTTTGGATGTTATGGAGATGTTTGGGAGGTGCTGCTCCCGAGGAGGACGGCAGGAGGAATCAACCTGCTGCTGCTCTTCTGGCTGCTGGCTGCTCGCGCCTCAGCGCACGGTGAGTGCGTGCGTGCGTGCGTGCGTGCGTGCGTCTATCTGACAAAAGCTTACCCGGACCCGGTTCAGACACCGGGGTGGGGACTGCAGCGCTGGCCTGTGAGCTCCTGCACGTTTGCCTGGAGCTCATTTTCTGCCAGGCAAGGGCTGCAATTGAGAACCTGTGGTATTTACTTATCTGTACAAACCCCTGTATGAGTTGCTGGCACCGGCGTTGTTCAGCCGGGAACGAACTAGCAGACCTTAAGGATCCCGACCTGGCAATTGGGACGGGGGAGTACGTGAAAAGAAATGCCAACCGACTCGAAATTGGGTCGAACCGGAATGCTGTTGGAGTGTAGAACGAGCACTGAAACGAAATATGGCATGAATGCATCAAAAGAGTAAAAGCCGAAGCTGTACTGAAATGCGTAAAAAATTGTGTTAACGTTGAAATGCAGACTAAATCTAGCAAAAATTTGGAAGCTGAGGTGAAATGCAGGAAAATGCGCCGACAACGCTAACATGCTAATGATAAAAGTGCTAACTTACATGTCAATTGTCTGAAGGGGTATGCCAGCGTTAAAGGGTTTTATTTTTTTTTAAAGGTTTTTTTTTCATAAATCGGGGCGGCGTGGCTCAAATAAGAGTCGTCTCCCAACCTGAAGATTGCTGGTTCGATCCTCCGTTCTCCGTTCTTCCCGTGACCATGTCGTTGGGCACGATACTGAATGCCGAATCCCGCTTCCTCCTGATGCTGCGTCATCAGTAGGTAAATGTGCTAACAGGGTCAAATCTCGTTGAATTGCTTAAAGGTACAAAACCCATATAAAAGTGAAAGTCCATTTGCCATTAAAATGCGAAAGTTTAGAAAATTGCTGCTCCAAAGAGCCTGGCTAGTAAGTCGTAAGTTAACGCGCTCGTTAAGTCACGGTATTACTGTATATTAGGGCTGTCAATTGGTTGAAATATTTAATTGCACTTTGTCTATAGTTAACTCATAATTAATCACATTTAATCGCAGGTTTTTACACACGATTTGTAAATATACAAAAATCTCTTCTCTTTAGTACTTATGTGATTTTTAATTTACTCTATCATATTACACTTATATAATGTAATATAATATTATAGAGTGTATTTTATTCATATTGCATTGCAGTTTTTATTTAAGAGTGTTTTGTCTTTTTCATCTAGGCTGTAGTTTGCCCACCCCTGGTCTAAGGGATATTAATATTGGAAATATGGACTATTTTAATAAAAAACAATATACAGTTAGCTATCCTGCAGTTTTTTTCATGTTTAATGCGAGCGATGATTTGTCCCACCATTTGATGGTCCTTGAACACACCTTCTTCGTTCTCACACGCTGCACAGATAATATTGCTCTACCTTTTTTTTTCCCCCTCATATTTGCTCCTAAATGTTGATACTATTTAAGAATGCACAAAGGTAGGATCTGATGACCTGGTTGGGTGCTAATGTGCATATTTTTGTGTTGCACGTCTCTGAAAGACAAAGTAGTCCTGCAGGCTCAGACTGGTGGATGGTGGCTCTGTATTCATTTTGTCCTTTTAATTTGCTGTTGTTCCTGTCGCAGTTTTACACAATACTTAATAAATAAGATAAATTAGCGGGCTATAATGTACTTATGCTTTACTGAGGTGTTACATTTTTCCCCGGTGGCTAGATAGTTCTCCTAGCAAGACTAGCTGTCAATGAATTATGTTCAAGCGCTTTCGTTTAGCTCATCGCTGGTAGGAACGCACACATGCTGTTGCCGCACTTTTCGGTGCGTGTGTGTGCGTGTGTGTGTGTGCTGCAGCTCAACTGTAAAATCCTCTTGCATATTTGAGTGGATCAGAACATTTATCTGTGTAGTCGCTACCTCCTTCACTCGTGATATGCTCACACACACATGCTGCGCGTCGCAGATTTATTTATTTATTTATTTATTTTTAACCAGACATGAGTGAATTCATTCATTAATCGCTGTTTTCTGGCAGCCTATGGTCTAATGTGAATTGAACACAGGTGGTATGTGGTATTCTGGTCACTAGTAAGGAGACAAAACATTGAGACATTACCTTACCTTACATTACCTTAACACTGCATCAAGTCGGGAAGTCAGCCACGGAATGTCCGACAGGTTTGGAAGTTTTGGGCATTTGAGGCTAACTGGTTAGTTTCTGCAGCAAAAAACTGTATTTTCAAAGTCATAAACAGGTTTTTCCTTTTCCATTTGTTTAACACCGGAAATGAATTTATTGCAGTCGGGTGGGGAACCATTTAGCCGCTATAAACGAGGGATGTTTGAACATGAACATTTCTCCCCGCAAAAGAATCGTGATTATGGATGATAATTCAGGAAGCTGTACATAAAAGACGAGCGATGATGCCGCCTAAGTGGGGTGCGTTCGTGTAGCACTTGAAGCACATTTAAAGGCACTCGAATGCCTCATTCACCCATTCATGCGATGGTAATGGCATGTGTTGCCATGGAAGTCTCCTTCACACATTGATAACTTACTCAGGAGCACCAGGGGCTCCGTTCACCGGGAAGAATGAGCGTGAAGCTGAACCAGCCCTAATCCAGTTGCCTAATGTGGAGGCCTGAGTGCGTCGGCAGGTGGGAATATCACACATCAGCACTTAAAAAGGAACAACACGACTTGAAAAACAACAACAACTTGCCAAATTCAATGTCGGGATATAAAAGAAAGCTGATGTAATAGCCTTACCTGGGGCCTAAGGTTACCAAAGTGGTCCAAAAGCTCCTCGGTGGCAAGGCCCCCAGTGGTGCATGAGATCTGCCCTGAGTTCCTCAAGGGCCCGGATGCTGTGGGTGTGCCTTGGTTGGCACGACCCTGCAGCATCGGGTGGACATCGGGGGAGGGGGGGGTTGGTGGGTGGTTCTGGGGCGGGTGACGGGGAAGGATTGGCAGACCGGGGTGGTCTTCCTCAGCCTTCCTGGTAAGGTCTGTTCAGGGGTTCTGGAGAGGAGGATCCGCCGGATAGTCGAATATTAGATTCCGGAGGGGCAGTGTGGTTTTCGTTCTGGTGGTGGCGCTGTGGACCAGCTCTATACTCTCGCAGGTTACTTGGGAGTTTGCCTAACCAGTCGGCATGTGTATTGTGGACTTGGAGAAGGAGTACTGTGGGGAGTATGATGACCACCCAATTTAGGCATTTTGTACCCTATATGACCGGTGTCAGGATTTGGTTCTCAGGTCCTTCTCAGTGAATGATGGCTTCCACCGAGACTGCCCTTTGATCATGCTCAGAATTTTCATGGACAGAACTTTGAGGCGCAGCCAAGGTGTTGAGCAGGTCCGGTTTGGGAGCCTTAGGACCTCGTCTCTGATGTGCACAGATGATGTGGTCCTGATGGCCTCCTCAGGGTGTGACCTTAAATGTTTACTGAGTGTGGGTGTGTTTTTTTTGTTTCAATAAACCATCCCAGGAGAGGTTCTCGTGTGGCCGGGGCCTTAGAGACATTCTGTGTGGACTGAGCTGTTTTTGTTAACAAGGTGTATCGTTTTGTCCGAGTTTGCATAAAGGACAAGTTTCTCACATTTCAGGTTGTTGTTGTTTCAGCGGTCAAGTCTAGTGCTCGTGTGTCTCACCCAACATTACAGTAAAATTATTGACACCTAGTGACCGGTGTAGAAAACGACATAATTTTTCATCTTTGAATGTTCCTTCTGAATGCCTTTTGTTTGCATTTTTCTCCATTTAGACATTTTTATGCTTAAAAATGCCTCATTTAGACAAAAGGTATGTGCAATTTGCTTAAATATGCATGTAATAAAAACAAAAACAAAACATGCATTTAGTTATTATGGCTAATAATAGGCCAAATAACAAAGTGGTGAGGGATGACATAATCTCATCCACAAAATTCATAAGCGGCAGTTTGTGCGTTCCTTCTGTAGGCTTCTTTTTTGATCATTTAGGTAATCAGATTTATCTTCAAAGCTTTACTTTCACCGTCAAGCAGAACCCCTTACCGTTTTGTTCACTCACCAAATCTCCGCCATTTATTCTGCTGCTTAGGGAATTTTTTTCGCAAGTTTGTACATTTGATTTTCTCTTTCATTTTTACACGCACAAATACTGTAGTGTTCAAAATAATAGCAGCCCAATGTGACTAACCAGATGAAGTACTGTTATTAGTATAATTTTATTGCTACATGGCAAACAAGTTACCAGTAGGTGCAGTAGATTCTCAGAAAAAAAAAAACGAGAGCCAGCATTCGTGATATTCACGTTTTTAAGGCTGTGCAATTGGGCAATTAGTTGAAAGGGGTGTGTTCCAAAAAAATAGCAGTGTGGCATTCAATCAGTGAACGATTTTGTGAAAAAACGAATCAGGTGGCTCCTATTCAAGGATGAAACCAGCACTTGTTGAACATGCATTTCTCTTCAAAAGCCCGAGGACATTGTACAGAAGAACAGCCTACTTTGATTAAAAAGTGGATTGGGGAGGAGAAAACTCTTGAAGACAAGCAAAAAAAAAGTTCACTGTTCAGCTAAAAAGATCTCCAACGATTTAAAATGGAGAGCAAAACCAGACACGTGGCAGAAAACAGAAGACAACTATCAAAATAGATGGAAGAATAACCAGAACGGGAAAGGCTTAGCAAATTATCAGCTCCAGGATGATCAAAGACAGTCTGGAGTTACCTGTAAGTACTGTGACAGTTATCCGACATGTGTAAAGCTAATCTATTTACAAAAATCTATTTGCAAAGTCCCTCTGTTAAAAAGAGGCATGTGCAGAAGAGGTTACAATTTGCCAAAGAACACATTAACTGGCCAGGGAAAAACATTTTGTAGACTGATGAAAGTAAAATAGTTCTTTTTGGGTCCAAGGGCCGCAGACAGTTTGTGAGATGAGCCCCAAACTCTGAATTCAAGCCACAGTACACAGTGAAGACAGTGAAGCATCATGATATGTGCATGTTTCTCCTACTATGGTGTTGGGCCTATTTATCCCATAGCAGGGATCATGGATCAGTTTGCATATGTCCAAATACTTGAAGAGGTCATGTTGCCTTGTGCTGAAGAGGTCATGCCCTTGAAATGGGTGTTTCAACAAGACAATGACCCCAAACACACTAGTAAACCAGCAAAATCTTGGTTCCAAACCAACAAAATTCATGTTATGGAGTGGCCAGCCCAATCCCCGGACCTTAATCCCATGGAGAACTTGTGGGGTGACATCAAAAATGCTGTTTCTGAAGCAAAACCAAGAAATGTTAATGACTTGTGGACGTTCTTAAATAATCTTGGATTGGAATAACAGCTGAAAGGTGCCACAAGTTGGTTGACTCCATGCCACACAGATGTGAAGCAGTTATACAAAAGTTTGTTCATACAACTAAATATTAGTTTAGTGATTTACAGGATTTGCCAAATTTTACTAACATTTTGTACGTTTGTACAAAATAGTTCCATCCATCCATTTTCTATACCGCTTATCCTCATTAGGGTTGCAGGTGAGCTTTGGGCGGGAGGCGGGGTACACCCTGGACTGGTCGCCAGTCAGTCGCAGGGCAGACATACAGACATTCACACTCTAATGGACAATTTAGAGGCGCCAGTTAACCTAACATGCGTGTTTTTGGAATGTGGGAGGAAACAACAATGGACAGTCGATCCGGCGCATTAACATGACAGGTTACTGTGGTAATATGGCCGCTTTATTGGAAATTGCAACACAAAGAGCAAATGTTTGAATAGACCGGGGCAGTGCAGGAAGCACACTGAAACAGGTAGGACTCGTAGGGAGGAACGAAGTAACCAAGGAGACAGACCGAGAGCAAGAAAGCGGGTGAAAAAAAAGACACAGGTGGGGAACATTTGGGAGGTAACCAAGGAGACAGAGACACGGTGGAAGTGGAGAAAACAAGAAAACGTGTCAGTCACCAAAATAAACTTTCTGCTGCAAGCTGACCAAAACACCAAGCAGCACATTGGCCATTTCTCTTAGACTGCACGGGCAGCTCAGCTTCCCCTTAAATGTACAAAAAGTGAAATATGTAGCGCTGTGTGTACATATCATTGACTGAATATGCGCTGGAATCAGCTGCTTATCCCTGCTGAGCGTCTACTGACTGCATAGCGTGGGTTGTTCCACTGCACAAAACCTGAAACATTGGATAAATGCTGGGCTTTGTCCCGCGCATCGGACGCCCGGCATCTCTTGGGGTCTGTCGGCTTCTGCATGATGATCGCATGATGTGGACCTTTTTGATTGACAGTGAAAAGAGCGAATTAGGTTTCTTGAAGTATACGCCTTCTTCGCAGGTTTTCCATTCCGTTGTTCTGAACTGATCCGGAGACTTTACCGATCCCCAGTGACTTGGTCTTTGTTAAAAAGGACTAGAATTGACATATAAATAAATAAACACAATTAAAACACGAGCTTCCCCATTTTTAATGACCGGCAGTAGCCACTGTCTCAAGTCTCCTACCCATTGTACCATCGGCACCGCTTTTTCAGTCATAAGAGTGTCTAAAAGAACTTAAATACAGATGTAAGGCATTGAAAAGACTGTACTGACCCATTGAAAGACAAAGCCCTGGGTAGGCCTGGGTATGGGTAGCCTCAATATTGAACAAGATGCAGAATGTACTGGAGAAAGCTCAATGTGACTCTCAATGCTAAGTCGTGTGAGTCTGCAGTATGTCTAATTTCCGTTTTATTTCCCCTTCTGCACTCTGCAGGTAGTGTGAGTGTGAAGGTGACTATAGGGGTGTTATTAATGTCGAGAGGGCTCTAACAATACAACCGTTTTAGGTCGCAAACAGGTTTTTCCTGCACTAACTAGGAAACTATTTGATTCATGAATAAGGAATGCGACTATGTGCTTACCACAGTCAGGTGCACAACCAATGACAAAAAAGAGATTCCCGCACCTGCACGCAAATCTTTGTGTCATTATTAGTTATTGTATCAACGCTGAACCCTTTTCTTGTTGGGTGCGGTATTTTTGCTCTACTTCTCCATTCTTACTGTTCTTTGTTGCTGCTCTTGCAGATGCTTTGTCTTTTGCGACCGCTTGTATCGGATTACCGAGTCAATGCGTCGCCCGAGAAGCGCTTTTCCTGCACACCACCACCAGAAACAAGTAGTGCCAATAAATGAATGTATGGGAAACACACCTTTTCAGGCACAAGAAACCCAAAGACTGCTGCAAACCCAGGAAAAAGTGAAGCAACAGAAGAGAAACGTAATCAAAATGGCATTAAAGCTAAAAGCTCTAAGCTGTAAAACCTTTTCATTAGGGAGCAAAGTGAATAATAAAGTCTAAGATGATCCATTAGAGACACCGCAAGCTTTTAACACTCGGAGGCGCCAATTTCCAGTCACAGCCACGTGTCCATACATCCAGTTGACGTGTGGCTTGGACGCAGACGCTTTAAAAGTCTTCGCACTGCCGCCGTGGGCGCAGAGTGTGCTGCTGTAACAAATGGCGTGCGCGCCACTGAGGTCCGGGAGGTTGATTGCCGGGCCAAATGAAAAAGACTGTATGTGATCAGCAGCGGGAGCAGGTGGATTAATAACACACCAAAGT
Source organism: Oostethus manadensis (assembly GCA_024372805.1). Lineage (NCBI taxonomy): Eukaryota > Metazoa > Chordata > Actinopteri > Syngnathiformes > Syngnathidae > Oostethus > Oostethus manadensis. The sequence continues at coordinate 843,790 of QODF01000091.1, read as the reverse complement.
GAAAATGACATATCACCTGGCTTTCATTTACTTCTTTACTCCTGTGGCGGACAGGAAGTCATTTTCTATCTTACTACTGTAATTACTGCACGGCCTCCATCGTCAGTTAGGCGTCGGCTGAAAGCGAAAAAGTTGACATACGGTAGTGTTCCAAATCATTCATCCACTCATTTTCTGTACCGCTTATCCTCATTAGGGTCGCGGGGATGCTGGAGCCTATCCCAGCAGACTTTGGGCGAGAGGCGGGGTACACCCTGGACCGGTCGCCAGCCAATCGCAGGGCACATATAGACAAACAAACATTCACACTCACATTCATACCGATGGACAATTTAGAGTCGCCAATTAAGCATGTTTTTGGAATGTGGGAGGAAACCGGAGAGAACATGCAAACTCCACACAAAGATGCCCAACGGAGATTCGAACCCTGAACCTCCTGACTGTGAGGCCAATGTGCTACCCACTCATCCACCGTGCGGCCTGTTAAAAAAAAAAAGCGGTGACTAACCGGATGAAGTACAGTTATCAGTAGATTTTTATTGCTACATGGCAAACGAGGTACCAGTAGGTGCAGTAGATTCTCAGAAAACCGGACCCAGCATTCATGACATGCACGCTCTTAGGGCCGTGCAATCGGGCAATTAGTTGAAAGAAAAAAATAGCAGTGTGGCAATCAATCAGTGATCAGTTTAGATGAAACCAGCCCTTGTTGAACATGCATTTCTCTTTGAAGGCCCGAGGAAAGTGGGTCGTTCAAGACCATGACCACGAGAACTGCGTGCCTTGATTAAAAGTAGGTGGAGAGGTGCAAACAAATGATGGCAGTTCAGCTAAAATGATCTCCTGTGCCTTAAAATGGAGAGCAAACCAGAGACAGGACAAGTAAAGATAATGAAAATGGATGGAAGAATAACCGGAACGGCAAAGGCTCGTCTCCACGCTCAACTTTTGTGTGAGTTTGACCAAACTCTCGGAAGGAGACCAAAAACGGGTCACTGCGAGGCCTTTGGGTTCTCTCAAGCTGGGCATAAAAATGGTCAAAAATTGAATTTGCTTCATCCTGAATAACTGAAGCTCCAACAATTCCCTGCAAAGTGTTTCTATGTGCCCACCTCATCCTGTCCCGATGTGCTGAAGAACGTCAGCCGTGGAAATGCCGCCTTCTTCCCGTCCTTTGTTTTGGCAGCGGCCGGACCGTGCAGCGTGAGCGTTCTCCTCTGCTACGTCTTGTTTTTGCACGTTCATACATTTTTTTCCCTCCCTTCACCGCAGGTGGGCTTTTGTTGCTACCTTTTGCTATTGTTTCTCCAGCAGCGTCCTCCTCTTTGTTTCCTGGTCCGCCTTAGGGTGTAGCATCTGGTCTTTCGGACACTCCGACCTGTTTATTACTACAATGGACCCACGGCCCATTCCCGTACCTTCCTTTCAGAAGGTCCAATTCTAACTGAAATGTACTCCGACCAGATACGTTTTTCCCACAAAGAAATTAAGTTCACGAGAGGAACACACCATTTCTAAACGGGGGTGGGTTAATGATCTTGAATATCTTTTCCTGGTAAAAAGTAGGGGATGTGTTAGTGACAAAGTGATGCCACACAATTTGATAGACATGGAAATGATCACCCTGTAGAAGGCGGGAAATCAACAGTTGGATTTTTATTTATCATTTATGTGCAAAATAATTGCATTCCGATGTGAATCACGGTTGCACGGTCACGCCAAGCATGGAAGGCGAGGAAGCAGAGTCCCCCCCCAAAAAAGGTGGGACAATACAAAAGTTGAAGGTGGCATCAACACGCATTTGTTGCACCCTAAGCCCATAACTGCAACGCTACTTTATCATTCCTCGTATGCAGACCGAGGCTCGGACCACCACCTGACAACAAAAGGATCGGACTCGGAGGTCCGGGAATGACAAATAGTCCGCCATGTTTGGCTGAAATGCAGAAACCTTGAGTGCTTAAATGTTCCCCTCCCGTGTAGCACCGCTACCTGATGAGATGAATGTCAACAACTGCAGTGGTTTCACCTCATAAATATTCATTCGGGGAGGTGTTGCGTCATACGAGAATGCACGGCACACTCCAGTAAGCCCTCACCAAAAGAACCCCCCACCTGCCTTGCAGCAGCACGCCGCCCGGCACAGCCAGTTGGATTTATAGCCACTTATAAAGATTAGTGATGCGTCCTGCATGCAGCACACACACACACACACACACACACGCACACACACATCCGTGGACTGGATTCTTGTCAGATGAAAGCCTTCTACTTCCACCATGCAACTCGTGTTTCGATTTCCTTTTGGGTGAGATGGATTCTCACTGGACAGCAGTACTTACGGCATGGAAATGGACACAAACAAACCCCCCCCCCGTGGCTTGACTTCTTTTTCTGCAATTCTGCTTTTCTGCATCGGGCACGGCGTCTCCTCGGGCCGTGTACGATGCAATCTGGAGACCATCAAGGCATTCTGGCACCACGCCTGCGGCCCAATCTTTGGTCTCAGTTGCAGGTCATGATGGGTGACTCAAAACATGAGCCCCAAAAACACTCAAACATAAATGCGGTCCGATTCCAGATTGGATTTTCAAATTGGGAATTCCGTATTGTGTTGTAGCAGGAAGGGGGAGGGTGACCAGCCGCCGTTTACACTTTGCCAGGGAGCATCAAACATGGGACATGGGAAGGTGGAAGAAAGTTTTATTCTCTGATGAGAAAAAATGCAACCTTGACAGTCCAGATGGCTTCCAACGTTACTGGCAAGTCTAGGAGATCCCACCTGAGATGTTTTCCATCATGATTTGGGGTGCTTTTTCATTCAGTGGAACACTGGAACTTCAGGTGGTGCAGGGTCGTCAGACGGCGGCCGGTTACGTGCCGATGTTGCAGAGGGCATCCCTCATGACTGAGGGCCCTCGTCTGCGTGGTAACAGCTGAGTTTCACAGCAGTTCACAACGCTCGCTTGACGCAGGACTTCTTTAGGGAGAAGAACGTCACTCTTTTGGACCATCACATATGTTCCCCTGATTTAAATCCCATAGAGAACATTTGGGGATGGATGGCAAGGGAAGTTTATAAAAATGTCCATCAGTTCCAGACTGTTGATGTCCTCCGTGAAGCCATCTTCACCACTTGGAGCAATGTTCCTGCTTGCTACCTGGAAACATCAAGCATGCCCAAATGGTAAACTCACCAGTGAGTCCTACTGAGAAATTTTTTTGTTCTGGTTTGGAGAGTTTTTTGTCATTTTTTCAGCGATGGACTTGAACTTTTGATCAGCTGATAAACCGCCTATTTTTGTTAAATTGTTGTTTTCAATAAATGACTTTTTCAAAGTGCTTTTTGTCACACTCCCCCTTCTCGCTTTTGCTTATTGTAGCTCTACTTACAACCTCATTAAGATCCAAATGTGCAAAAAGTAAATTCTAGCAATTTTTTACCTGGTCTTAAGATTTTGATGGGGAGCGTATGTGTCTACGAGGTGGACTCGCTAGCAGCCCCCACTCCACCCACTGGCACAGACTTAATGAGTGACAGGAGGGCTCACTCGCTCTGTTTACTCCAAAATAGAACCACCGGGCCCAGTTACTGACACCGAGGCGCAGAGTGAATCCAGCCTGTTTGCTAGAGAGGGAGGAGGAAAAATAACACGCATGCACATGGCAATATAGCCAAAATTATCGAGTTAGTTTTTATGTATTGTGGGATTAACTGATTTATTGATTATCTTGACAGGACTGTCCTACAGTAGACCCTAACCAGGAAATAACCCGGTACTGTGAAAAAACTATATAAAATGATCTTATAAGATGAAATAAATCGGGGGTTGGCCACCTTTAGTATCTAAAGACGCCATTTGGGCCCGTTTCCACCAACTGGGCAAATGGTGAATGGCTGAATTGTTGACGGTCATAGTTTCTCACCGAGTTGAAAACACTGCCCCCTAGCACTGCGGTGGAGAACTGCACGGCACACACGCAACTTCAGTGCACCACCTTGAAAGACTCGTGGCGGCATCAGAAGAGACGCCGTAGTGACGACACAGAAGCGTTTAGGGCCGTTTTGATTTTCCCAAATTCAATTTTTTCCGTTTAAAAAACCCCAAACTTTTTTACATTTTGCACTTATTTTTACCGGTGTAGTGTGTGTGATTTTTGGGTTAAGTGCAAAAAAATTTTTTTTAATTGCATATATATATATCTTAAGTATTTGATGTGCATTAAAAAGAGTGTTTTATTTCCAAACCAAAGCATAATGGTAGGAATTCAAGTCATTTTCAGCGCCGTTTGCTGCACGAATTGCTCGCGCTTTGCATCTCGCCCTCCTTTTCAAAGGACGAGTCGACCTTCCCTTCCTTTTCTGTCACAGCAGCAAATAAATAAGCACAATTCCTCTTCCTCAAGAAGTAGACATGCAAGCGTGGCCGTGTCGGAAGTCGATTAAGCAAAGGCAAACTTCTACCGCGCTCGTTTCGTACCACGCTCCTCTGCACGGATTCTAAACTCACACACTCATTTTCGCGCGCCTCTTTCGTGCGGAAAGTATAACCGGCCCTAAAGTCCGTACTTGTGGTTAAGGAAGATGTAGTCACCCATGCAATTCCAACGGCATATGTGAGATATTTTTATGACACGCTTACTTTGTTTACAGTTGTACACTGTGTCAAACGGCACTCTTATTTTGAAGGCCGGAAGGGTGTTCTGTGTGTGAATGTCTCTTTACGGCTAACGAGCTGGGTGCGAAAATAAACGTGTTTCTTATCTTTTTTTCGTTTTTATTGGCCGATTCCGCGACTCGGTTATCGCAGAAATAATAGGGCACTTTTGTTATTATTTCAGATTATTATTGTTATTATTAATATTGTTGATTTGAAGATGGAGGTGCAACGGTTTTTAGGCATGGCAACGAGACCACACACACTGGGAAGCAGCTGCAAAGTGTGGCTCATGAAGCAAAGGGACCCGCGGATCAGAACACGAAAAAAAAGGGTGAAAAAAGCTGAATGTTGCGTCAAAGAGACTCCGCTCCACAATTTCTGTCACCGTTCCTCGGGAAAGGCATTCAAATTAGCCCGCTATGACATCCCCTTGTCAATCAAGACCCGTCACTCGTCATCACCAGTGATAGTGTGACCCCGCGAGAAGCGGCCACTGCGGTCGCAAGCGTGGCATCTCCACTGACCCGGATGACTTCCACGTCTTAGTTTGTTTCCACGGAAGCAAACTTCTGAGAAATGTCACTGCGACTTAACCGGCTGCAGTCACACAGCCGCAGCAGAGCGACGCCCGCAGCCACGTCAGTGCCTTTGCTGCACGCGCCATCCGGCCATGATGGTAATTTGCCGCCTCCAGCGGCAACGTCAAACTGCATCAGCAGCAGGAGGTGACAGTGCAGCTGCAGGATGACACAGCCCTGACATCACGGGCTAATTAATGATTATCACCCATGATGACTTTACTTGGACTCTTGTGATAGTGGGTCTGGAGCTTTTCTTCCTTGTGTTTCACGTACAGGTCGGAGCCAACGGTGTCGAGCAGAAGCTTGAAAGTGGTCGTCATGGTTAAGACTTTGTTTATGGCTTCACCCAGTTTTGAATGATCTCACAACAGGCACAACAATCCCTAACACGGGCTTAGCCGAGCTAAGCTAAAACCAAACTTTGAACTCGCGACGTCACTTTCTGCCTGCCACCCACCCAGCTCCTCTAGCACTGCAACATTTACTGCAACACACGCCTTTTTATGTCTACTATATTGGGTAATAGGAGTACATAGGTGACTATAGGGGTGTTATTTTATGCCTACAGGGCTCTAATAATGTTAAACATATTTAGAATGTCGTCAACAGGTTTTCTATGTTACAACTATGAAAATATTTTATTTCTAAATTCCAAAAACATGCATTTTAGGTTAATTGGCGACTCTAAATTGTCCATTAGAGTGTGAGTCTGAATGGTTGTATGTCTTTGTTTGTCTATATGTGCCCTGCGATGGACTGGCGACCAGTCCAGGGTGTACCCCGCCTCCCGCCCAAAGTGAGCTGGGGTAGGCTCCAGCATACCCGCGACCCTAATGAGGATAAGCAGCATAGAAAATGAATGGATGAATGAATAAAGAATCCTACTTTGTGGAAGGTTACTTACGGTCGGGTTTGTAACTAATGAACCCCGATAAGCGAGGGAATACTGTGCCAGGTTATAATGACACACCAAAAAACCTAACCTGTATTTTACAGGTTTTTACTCAATAAAGAGCCCTGACTGTAGCTGAATTAAGGATTTTGGATTCCCAGTTTGAACTACGATCTACAAAAATTGAAAATTAGAGTACGTGAACCAGCATTTCTTTATGCGAGGAGTCTGACAGTTAGAGGATGTCTGTGTGAAGCTAATCTATATACAAGAATCCCCAAAGCAATGTGCAGAAGAGGTTACAATATGCCAAAGAGCACATCAACTGGCCTAAAGGGAAATGGAGGAACATTTTATAGAATGACGAAAGTAAAATTGTTCTTTTTGGGTCCAAGGGCCACAGACAGTTTGTGAGACGACCCCCAAACTCTGAATGGAAGCCACAGTACACAGTGAAGACAGTGAAGCATCATGATATGGGAATGTTTCTCCTACTATGGTGTTGGGCCTATTTATCCCATAGCAGGGATCATGGATCAGTTTGCATATGTCTAAATACTTGAAGAGGTCATGTTGCCTTATGCTGAAGAGGACATGCCCTTGGAATGGCTGTTTCAACAAGACAATGACCTCAAACACACTAGTAAACCAGCAAAATCTTGGTTCCAAACCAGCAAAATGAATGTTATGGAGTGGCCAGCCCAATCCCCGGACCTTAATCCAATGGAGAACTTGTGGGGTGACATCAAAAATGCTGTTTCTGAAGCAAAACCAAGAAATGTTAATGACTTGTGGAATGTTCTTAAAGAATCTTGGAGTGGAATAACAGCTGAAAGGTGCCACAAGTTGGTTGACTCCATGCCACACGGATGTGAAGCAGTTAAAAAAAATTATTATTAGTTTAGTCATTCACAGGATTGCCAAATTCTAGGAACAAAAAAGTTTGTACAAAATAGTTATGAGTTTGTAAAGTCAACAGCAGACACTGCTATTTTTTGATCACACCCCTTTCAACTAATTGCCAGCTTTGTTTGTTTTGTTTGTTTTCTGAGAATCTACTGCACCTACTGGTAACCTGTTTGCCACGTAGCAATAAAAATATACTAATACCAGTACTTCATCTGGTTAGTCACATGGGACTGCTGTTATTTTGAACACTACTGTACATGTTTGTTAAATACCTCCATTACCAAATGGCGGACCTTGTTTCAGAAACAAAACCAGTGATGGCTCTTTACGGATTTGTGACCAGTTAAAGTAAATGGAAAATGTAAACACGCACTCAAAACGAGCCAACAACATTTTTTGTTTACTTGCCGAGAAGTGAACAAATGGGTTCACACTCGCAGAGGATTGCATTGATATCGGAGCTAAACAAAAACATCCATCACTGAAGGAGTGCTGGTGCAAAATCAGGCAAACCCCAACGTCAGCTACAGTACCAAGGAAATCTGTAAAAGACGATTGCTGAGAAGAGTGCAACGGACGGAGCCTTGGAAAAAGTCAGCTACCCTATTTTGTGGAGTGCAATAACCTTAGTGAGGATGAGCGGCACAGAAAATGGATGGATGGGTAATTACTTCTGCGTAAACAAGAGTTAGGAAATGGAGAAACCATTCAGTCTAGGAGGACGGTGGGAAGAAACCACCTACCCATAATAGAAGGGGACACAGACCGAGTACAAGAAACTCGGAATAAAAGTAGGATAGTAACCAGCTATCGTGTCGCGTGGAAATAATGGCCCGGGTCCGTGTGAAACAATCCGGCGCCTTGGTCTTGTGGACCCCCGGGAGTTAATGACTGATTGCGTCATCGCTCCGCCTCCAGTCACCAGGCCGAGATTCCTGCGAACCGAGCAGAGGACAGGAAAGGCCAGACAGGAACTGATTAAGTTCATCGTGGTTGGGATGCAGACCATGACCACCTCATCCCTTTCACGGGTGTCAGACATCCAATTCACTTGGAAAACCATTACAACTTTGCGGAGCTTGGAGTACCACAATCGAATACCTTGCTTGCTTAGTCCAAGACTGGGTTGTATTTTTAGACGTAATGAGTGCTGCAGACTTCGGGCTGTTGCTTTGATCTGGATGTGGTTGCTTGTATTTTAAATGTTGTTTCTTGGCGGCTGCCAACAGCCTTCCTCTTCCCCCTCTTGCATTTGGCTTTGGATGAAATGTTCTTATTAGTTTGGTTTTAACTGTGGCTCCTATTGGGAAGTAAAAAGCTCATAAACACAGAAATGAATTATTAGGGGTGAAACAATACAGTAAATGCATTTTTACTTTAGTGCAGTGCAGGGGGGGGGGGGGGGG
>QODF01000091.1:768957-835003 GCA_024372805.1 Oostethus manadensis | reverse complement strand
ATTTCAAGGGCATGTCCTCTTCAGCATAAGGCAACATGACCTCTTCAAGTATTTTGACATATGCAAACTGATCCATGATCCCTGCTATGGGATAAATAGGCCCAACACCATAGTAGGAGAAACATGCCCATATCATGATGCTTCACTGTCTTCACTGTGTACTGTGACTTGAATTCAGAGGTTGGGGGTTGTCTCACAAACTGCCCTTGGACCCAAAAATAACATATTACTCTATCCAGTCCACAAAATGTTCCTCCATTTCTCTTTAGGCCTGTTGATGTGTTGCATATGCCTTTTTTACCGAAGGGAATTTGCGTGGGATTCTTGTAAATAGATTAGCTTTACACATATTGTTTTGTAACTGTCACAGTACTTACAGGTAACACTCCGCTTTCAACTAACTAAGAGCATGCATATCATGAATGCTGGGTCTTGTTCGTTTTCTGAGAATCTACTGCAGCTACTGGTAACTTGTTTGCTATTCAGAGGTGGACTTGCTGGTGTGTTTTGGATCATTGTCCTGCAGTAGAACCCAAGTTGGTTTCTCCTACTTCTGGATTTTTTTTGGTAGACAGCAGAATTTATGGTTCCATTTTATCACAGCAACTCTTCCAGGTTCTGAAGAGGCTACACAACCCCAGACCATCACTCTACCACCCCCATATTTTATGATCTTTATGATGTTCTTTTTCTGAAATGCGGTGTTACTTTCACACCAGATTTAATGGGACATACGCCTTCCAACAAGTTAAACATTTGTCTCATCAGACCTCAGAGTAATTTCCCTTAGGTCTTGGGGATCATCAAAATGTTTTCTGGCAAAATTAAGATGACCCTTAATGTTATTTTTGTATAACAGTGTTTTTGGTCCTGGAACTCTGCCATGCAGGCTGTTTTTGCCCAGTGTCTTTGTTATGGTGGTGTCATGAACGCTGACCTTAGCGAAGGCATGTAAGGTCCGTCAGGTCTTTGGATGTCTTTGTGGGGTCTTTTGTGACCTCTCGGATGCTTTGTTGCTGTACTCTTGGGGTTATTTTAGTTGGCTGGCCACTCCTGGAATTTGTGGATAACGGCTCTCACTGTGGTTGGTTGGAGACCCAAAGCTTTAGAAATGACTTTATAACCTTTTACAGACTGCTAGATCTTAGGTAACCTTTAGATCCCTTTTTCACACAGGGCCATGTAGATTTTGGATTTTTTTCTCCCTTAATAATAAAAAGTTTCATTTTGTAATTCATGTGATCGCTCCCCTCATGAGCTGATGAACGATAGATGTGAGCTGCACCACTCTTGTACCTGTAGGTACGTGTCAACGCAATCATCGCAATCATCACCACCCCAACACACCCACTAACAGTGCGTGCAATTTTTCCACTTTGCCCATGCAATTCATCGCTTGTTATTTGGAATCATAGTCGATCAGGCACCAAGGGCCCTATTCCAACCAATCGATTCCAATCGATTTATGATTGATTTATACATAGATTTGGAACTCTGTCTGAAGCTCATGTTTATGTCTCATCATATTCCGCTAATAAAGTGACAAGTCTAGCGAGGGTTTCTGCACACGCTCACCATTTGCGGACTCAACCATGCCGGCGGATTGGCTGCTCCCCAGGTTCTGTTGTACCCGTCAGCTTCTGTCATTGTCTTCTGTTTTGGAAACACTCACAGCATGCGACAGAAACGTTGCCAGAGCCCACTGTTGCCTCTGAAGGAAGTGTCAGTCATTCTTCACTGTCAGAGTGAATGTTTGAAAAACACGTAATTCATCCAACATGGTTAACAGTCGCCATGTTTATGTTGATTTTGTTATGTTGGGCAGGATAATGACATATTATTATTATTATAATAACATGTTAATAATAACATCATGGCCTCAAAACAAGACAAAATGCTTTTCTTTGTTACATTTTGTTGCCTTGGGGATTTGGCACCATATGCAAATTTGTACACAGTGCATATTAGCAGCAAGTGTGTGCACAAAATTATCTGGTTGAAGTTTTTCCACATGCTAGTATAAAAATATTGAAGTCTTTCCCACTGGACTGCAATCTATTGGCGATGTCGGCGTGGTGGGTGGACGTTGGGGTGACGTGATTATGTAGTTGTTGAATTTGCCTTGACGATTGGCCGTGACACATCACCCAACAGTGAGTAAAACAAATAGGTTGAGACTCACAAATGTTTGTTCTTCTGTCATTTGTTTTTATCACCCTTCTTGTCGCAAACAACATGCTTTTAGATTTAAGATGGGGGTGGAACCCTCACTACAACCCGCTGCTCGGGATTCTTGTAAATACATTAGCTTTACACAGACGTCTTCAACTGTCACAGTACTTACAGGTAACACAGGTAACACTCCTATTTTAACTAACTAAGAGTGTGCACACCATGAATGCTGGGCCTTGTTTGTTTTCTGAGAATCTACTGCACCCGCAGATGCACAAATGACAACAAATTAAAAGATTTCCTATGTGAAAACATCAAATCAGTGCCTCAAAATGGGAACCATTAGTGCTAATAACGTTTAATTTCATTCACAAAGTCATGAGAGCGTGAAATCATGTCTACACACAGCCTGCAATCAAGTCCGTGTGTGTGCGCTTAAAATGCTCGCCCTCATATCCATGACAATCAACACCCATGATCCCATCTGTCCGACACGCACACACACACACACACACACACGCACACACACATGCAGAGTGACTTGATACAGTGCTGTTAGTCACACAGTCAGGGGGTCATGGCAGATGTTGAGGGACAGAAGAAGAAGCAGAGTAGGAGGTCACTGTTGGCTTGGCAGATGGGCTTCTCGCAACAAAGACGGCAAAGACCATTAGAATAAAGTGACTCGATGTGCAATTTACAGTTAACCGACGACGGGACGGTGGAAAGAAGGTGACTTACTTGTACTTACCAATGACTTCTACAGAAAATGTCATTCACTTGAGTTGAAATGTGAACGTAAGGATTCCATCCATGCATCTAAAGTCAAGAGAAAATGTATCCCTAACCGCCTTAAAGTATTATTCTGTTGAAGACAACACGCTGATAAATTATTAATATAGGAGAGCGCCGTTTTTTTTTAGAGGGACCACCGTCCGGGACTAACATCAGATGCCAAAAATCACGAGTAACTGAGCTCACTACTCCCCGTCCCAAACCCTGCTGGTTTCTCGATGTTTTCTTCCAATTTTGGATCACCATTTGCAATAAAAGCACCTCCACAATGTATAGTTCCTCACCACAACATGATAATGTAATACGATCCATGAACATGTGAAGAACATATAACGTCACGGTGTCGACGTTAAACGTTTCTTCTCACAACCAAGAAGAGCACGGAATCTCAACGCTTAAAGACCTAAACATGTAAAAATTGTGGGCTTTTTTTTTTTTAGCAACTATTTGACCTGTATTGTCACATGCTTTTTTTTCCCCACTGGTTTAGGGTGAATGAGATGTTTTCTGCTGAAAAAATGGTCTGTTTTTGGGGGTCGTCTCACAAACTGTCTGCGGCCCTTGGAACCAAAAAGAACAATTTTACTCTCATCAGTCCACAAAATGTTCCTCCATTTCTCTTTAGGCCAGTTGATGTGGCAAATTGTAACCTCTTCTGCACATGCCTTTCTTTAACAGGGAGGCTCTGCGGGGGATTCTTGTATGTAGATTAGCTTCACACAGACATCTTCTGTCACAGTACTTACAGGTAATTTTATACTGTCTTTGATCATCCTGAAGGTGAGCATTGGCTGAGCCTTTGCCCTTCTGGTTATTCTTTCATCCATTTTGATTGTTGTCTTCCATCCCTCACATGTCTCTGGTTTTGCTTTGTATTTTAAAGCGTTGGAGATCATTTTAGCTGAACAGCCCAAAATTTCTTGCACCTCTTCATACGTTTTCCCCTCTCCAATCAACGCTTTAATCAAAGTACGCAGTTCTTCTGAACAATGTCTCGAACGGCCCATTTTCCTCAGGCTTTCAAAGAGAAATGTTCAACAAGCGCTGGTTTCATCCTTGAATAGGGGCCACCTGATTCACACCTGATTTTTCCCAAAATTGATCACTGATCAAATTCCACACTGCTATTTCTTGAACACACCCCATTAAACTAATTGCCCAATTGCACAGCCTTAAGAGCGTGCATATCATGAATGCTGGGTCTTGTTTGTTTTCTGAGAATCTACTGCAACTACTGGTAACTTGTTTGCCATGTAGCAATAAAAATATACTAATAACTGTACTTCATCTGGTTACATTGGACTGCGATTATTTTGAGCACTACTGTATGTTAGGCCCGGGCGCCTCCCTGGTGAGGTGTTTCGGGCATGCCCAGTCGGGAGAAGGCCCTCGGGAAGACCTGGGACACGCTGGAGGGACTATGTCTCACAGCTGGCTTGGGGAACGCCTTGGTGTCCTCCCGGTGGAGCTGGAAGAGGTCGCTGGGGACCGGGAAGTCTGGACTTCCCTACCGAAGCCGCTGCCCCCGCGACCCGCACCCGGATAAGCGGAGGAAAATGGATGGATGGATGGTACTGTATGTTCTGAACTGGGAATACCCCTAATAGACCTTGAATAAATCAAATTATAAATCTGTGACGCCAATCCTCAGCCAATTGGCTGCGAGTTCCCTGATCAGCAGCTGAGTAAACACGTGGGTGGCGCTTGGCACGGGTGTCTCTCTAGTCAGACTTTTGCAGTTTGCCGCGGCTTACGGTACGCGGAAAAGAACACAACTTTGAGGCGGCTGATTGGGCGCGTAGAGCACGGCGTCGGGAAACGAAAAGCGGGAAACACATGTCTTCAAATTGATACGGGTCTTTGCAAAGATTACATGGACACACACACAGCTGAAAGAGGTCACTAGGCAGTCAACATCTGTTCAGTCTTTTCAGTAATGCCGCCACTCCCCCCTTAACATTTCCATTACTGTGTGTGTGTGTGTGTGTGTGTGTGTGAAGGATTAACTGTTGACTTTGTTCGCCTGCGTGTGCATGTGTGTGTGTGTGTGTGTGTAGTGTGGGATTAGTTGGCAGCCAGACTGAGAGGGAGAGTGTGTGTGTGTGTGTGTGTGTGTGTGCGCACGGTACAACAATAGGGGCGTCATGGCTGCACTCTAAAAATGTCTTTAAAGCTCGGTAAAACCTTAATCTCATGTAAATCATAATTTAATTAGGGAGTTTAGATATTAACGTTAACGCACGTGTTAGTGCGCGCCGGACAGTTTGGATGGGATGCATTGAGCGCATGAGTCATTGTGCTCGTGTGTGTTCAAGGATTTTCAGCAATATAAGATGGAGGAGTGTATTGGGGATTGCAGTGGGTGGGGGTGGGGGGGTCCAGTTAAAAAGCCCAGCAGGACAGCAGACTCATCACCCTGCACTGCACCTGACTTTTGATCCCACAAGACCTTATCAAACCATCTGTGCTTTATTGCACAATTTCCTTCAAACAGCCTACAGTACTGCTATATTCCAAACTTATTGGCGTATATTTCCATTCTTATGCAGGTAGCTATGTATTAATCGCTACGCAAATTGCATAAAAAATGGAGTGTATGTAACAGTCTATGTGGGTGGAGATCTAGAGACAGCAGGGTGTCTCTAGACTTCACAAAGCCCAGCAGGAGCGCAGGTTCTTGGGCCCAGTAAGTGTGCCAACCCCTGAAATCCTCAGGAGGTTCAGTGGCCATCTGCACCTGCCTTCTAAATACAACTTTTCCTATGTCGGCCAACACGGTTGAAACATTTTAGAACCTTAAATGGCTCGGATAGCTTGCACAACGACAATTCAACCATACAAAAATAGTTAAGGCTGCAGCAAAAATTAGATTGCCATTAACAAAGTAAAAAACATACATATATAGCATATAGCATTACATCCATAGTATTTACCATGGATGTACCATAACATATAGAATGGGGTGAAAAAGTCTCCATCTCTCCTCATGTCTAACTTTTTTGCATGTTTTTAAATAATAAATAAACTAATTGTGCTTATTTACCATTTGCAACTATGTCTGAAATATGCCCATTTTCACTTTCATTTTTTTTTTGCGGCCATACTCAATAAAAAAACAGGGTGTACAAAAAAAAAGTGAGGTATAGTACCACTATATGCCTGTTTTGTACTTGATATCAAAGCACAGTGTCTGTTTTTTACTCAAATCCAAACTTGCGGCACTCCTAGGGCACCAGCATTACTGAACAATCTTGTAACTTTGCCGGCTTGAGGACCGTCAGAGCGGAAGAGTGCGGTTTTATGAGGCAGCTGATGGGCCTGATGCGATCTCCTGGTGTGTGTTTTATGGCTCGTGCTTGGAGGCCAGCAAGGAGCTTCATGTCCTACGAGGGTGATGCTTCGTGAAGCTGCCGTGTGTGAGGAAAACACCAGCGGGGGGGCAGAAGGAGTTTGAATTTTAGAGTGCCGTAGGTACACAATGATGCATCGGCTGCAGTGTAGTTGGAGATTAGTCAACTGTCACATGTCATTTGATAGACTCCCAAATATACCATTTCATACATTTTTTCCCAATGCGTATACTGTATTGTTTTGGCTTCAAACATTGGATTTCAATGGCAAGTTGAAATAAGTCTAAAGTAAATCTGCACGTTTGACAGTTCTGGTTAAGATTCCAACATGCGCATTTGATGCGCAACCTGGATTATTTTTTTCATGTTTACATAAACATAAATATTTTATATTTAACCTTGGGTGACGGGCCGCACGATGATCGAGTGGGTAGCACATTGGCCTCGCAGTCAGGAGGTTCAGGGTTTGAATCCCTGTTGAGTTTGCACGTTCTCCGGAGTACCTGTTTTTTTCCGGGTACTCCGGTTTCCTCCCACATTCCAAAAACATGCATGTTAGGTTCATTGGCGTCTCTAAATTGTCAATCGGTGTTTGTCTATATGTGCCCTGCGATTGACTGGCGACCAGTCCAGGGTGTACCCCGCCTCCCGCCCAAAGACAGCTGGGATAGGCTCCAGCATCCCCGCGACCCTAATGAGGATAAGCACTGTTGTAGGTTAGGCAAGAGTCAGTATTTAGGGACGAGCAGGTCCAAGCACTTGGATGTCGAGGCAAAAAGGTAACAAAAGGTGATGGTGTAAAAAGGGCACCGTGGAGGAAACTAAAAAAACAGGATCTGGAAGGATATATTGGTCATAAAAATAAAAATAGTATATGAAAATGACATTATGGGCTCTAATTTCATGGGTGGCGCAGCGTTTTTGTGCCAATTTTGTGCCAAAAGAATTTGCCGAAGGTGCGCTGAGAGCCCGCCAGCTCCAACCTGGTCGGCTCTCTGCGTAAGGCGAAGCGCAGCCGGTCTAGTGGTTATTTGGCTGACTGGCGCACAGTGCGCACACTTCACCAAAACCCCACAGGCCGGTTTACACAATGTCATTCACATATGAATGCATTTTTTAATTACAACAACTGTTTAAAGTAACATCTGAATCAGCAGATACACAATGATCTACATTGACTGTTCCCTCTGCCTCTGTCTCCTTCTGGCCACCTCCCTTGTTTCCCTGTTTTCCTGAGAGCCGTAAAGAATGCAAATCTCCCTTACATCAGTGGTTCATGTCATTAGAATGCTAATTAAAAGATAAGACATCGTAGAGGTAACACGACTGCAAGGAATTTACGAGCGGAAAATCAGGGATGAATCCAACCCAGGACGTGTTGTCATTGTGACCCAGAGGAAATGGAGACATCCCGTTCGAGACTCCCGTTCGACAGTATAAAGAGGATTGTAGGCGGAGGGAGACAGATATGTTGAAATGGAGCCATGAGGTTGACGTGTCTCCATTGAAATTGTATCTCTGAATCAGACAGAGGCTTGATACATTTGGTTCTGACAGTGAAACTCTCCGGCGTTAACAGACCACACGAGTTCCCCCAAAATATGAACCTGCAGTGTTTGAGTGAAAACGCTGCAACGCGTGCCCCAGAAACTCAGGAGTCAAGCGTGCGCAAAACATAATACACAGGAAGCGCATACATAATAAATGTGCAGAACAAGAAATGACACCAAACCCTGTTTTGCAAAACAAGACGCTGACAACCAGGATACTCGACCACAAAATGATACTGATGACAGGAAACAATGCCAAAGATCATTTCCATACATTTAAAGTCTGCCTCCTCGGTATGGATGGAAAATTGTAATACTGCAAATTGTATGAGACCACATGAATTATTGACGTTGTTTAAACCATTCGGAACACTGAATTTAATTTGTACCATAACATTGAAGATGAATAGCTTCTGTTTATTGCAAACATCTGTGCAATTGCGTTAAACATTCTGTTATGTTCAAAGCAGTGACGTACTGTAATGAATGCAGTTAGTATTAGAGTGCATATGATACGTGCTGATCAGACATGCATGCAAATCCAGTAGATGGAAATGCACTAGAGTGCCTAAAACAAAGTAACACTCCAATCCCCCTGAAGGGCGCAGCAGAAGCTACAAAGCAGATGCTTATATGTGCACAGATGCTTTTAAGGATGTTGCCGTCACTGCTGATGCTAATGTAGGACGTGAAAGTCAGGAAAGTCCAGGTACGACACACACCGAGAGACAATGGGATTGAAAAAAATCTGGGAGGAGAGTCAATGTCCAGGAATGCACCTTGTGTTTTATTTGATTTGATTATTATTTGTTCTCCATTGGTAGCAGTACAATCGGACAGCAGGTATCATGCTTACTTGTTGATCAGCTGGATCAGAGATATTCTACACCAGGGGTCTCAAACCCGTGGCCTCGCATGATATTTTGTGGCCCCACCTCAATTTAAATGTTTAAAGTTAGTGCAGGGCCGCACGGTGGATGAGTGGGTAGCACATTGGCCTCACAGTCAGGAGGTTCAGCGTTCGAATCTCCGTTGGGCATCTCCGTTGTGTGGAGTTTGCATGTTCTCCCCGTGCGTGTGTGGGTTTTCTCCGGGTGCTCCGGTTTCCTCCCACATTCCAAAAACATGCATGTTTGGTTAATTGGCCACTCTAAATTGTCCATTAGAGTGTGAATGTTTGTTTGTCTATATGTGCCCTGCGATTGACTGGCGACCAGTCCAGGGTGTACCCCGCCTCTCGCCCAAAGCCAGCTGGGATAGGCTCCAGCCTCCCCGTGACCCTGATGAGGATAAGCGGCATAGAAAATGGATGAATGAATAAAAGAGGGAAAAGGAGTGAGGCCAAGTGTTGACAGGCAGCTAAATTACCCACAAGTCAGTCCGACTGCCTAAAAAATGTAAATGTGACTTTTGGGGGATACTTTGGGTCTCGGACGGTTTGAAATTCCAACCTTTTTGCCTGCTTCCCATTGGCTGTTATTGATTTGTAGCCGTTTACTGTGTTGCTAAATAAAAAATGGCGACTTGTGTTTGTAAGATGACATGCGTCCAGCTCAGATGATGAGAAGAGGAGCACAACGTGATTAAAAGAGGTGCATGTGTCGCTACGCAAGATTTCCATCCTAAGTGCAGGTTTTGCCTCTTTTTTGGAGCACTTACTTGTTTGTGCAGGAAAGGCACGGAAGTAAAACAGTTACATGGAGAAGAGCAGTCGGGCAGCAGCATAGATTTAAAGTACACACACGGTACACACGTTCTCTGCACGAATGAAGATTGACAATCGGGGGCAGAGAACGATGGCGACCGTGCTTCCCAGTGCGTGTATGACACCAAAGCCCTGATTGCAACGTGTTCCAATGACACCACAGATACGCAAATAAACAAACTCTTCATCTGTAATCACAGCCTCTGATTCCTCTTGGCTGCTTCACTTCATTATGCGCATTTATGCAAATGCAGAGTGCTGATGAGATGCCAGCCCGATATCACAGATTGTCTGTAATGGATTCAGCGAGACGGAGAATTAATAGGCTTAGAGGTGAAGGAACCCCCACCGAGAGTCCCACCATCACGCCCTCTCTCAAAGGGACCTCTTTGATATTTTGTAAAGCAACAGTTATGCCAAGAAATGATACACTGTGGAACGTGGACTTACGGAAACCCTTATTATATGAAGAATTTTTAATGCGAATTGCACTTTGAAGACATTGCCGTCCCGTTTAAGGAAAAAAATACTCAAAGTATGAAAATGGAAAGCTGCGCCCGGAATTTTCAATGTGCAGCCCCGCCATACAAGCTGCTCTTGTTCTCGTTCTTGCGTTTTATTTGCAATATCGGCATCGGTAATGCACCAAAGTAATGGATACCAACCGCCATAAAACCCAAAAAGAAGAAGAAGCTGCCCTCCCATTGGTTATCTCCCATCATCCTTTTCCTCCCAGAATCCCCAATGATGCTACGGCATGGCGACCCTTTGCTCAGCGTACCGAAAGGCTCCCGTCCATTGTATATTTCAAGAAAAAACTGCATTTCACCTTTGTGGTATAGGTTAAAAAAGCGTGTTATTGGTATGAACTTCGGTTTTTGTTCTTTTTATCCTGGGTTTGCCATTTTTTTCATTATATTTTGACATTCTTTTTAAATGATCTTGGTAACTTTTTCTTTTGTAATTTTTTTCCCCAACCTAATTTTCCTTGTATACCAAAACTTGGTTTGTTTGTTTTTCATAATTCTATGACTTTTAGAAAACAACATATTTGTTAATATTAATATTTAAACTGTTCTTTTTTATTATTTAAAAAGAAAACCATTTTTTTCCTCATAATATTATAAATTTTATTCTCATAAAAACGTGACTTTTTAAAAATATAATTTATATTTTGACTCTGTTCTCGTAACAAATAATAAATTAATAACTATTTCAACTTTAAACTTATAAATTATAACTTTATTCTCATAATATTTTGACTTTATTCTTGTACTTTTTTCTGCAACCTAATTTTAAAAAAATACAACCTTATTTCTTGCTTTGTTTATTTCTCATAATAACAAAACTAAAAAAATAACTTCTTTTTCTGCAATATTTCATCTTCATGCTACTGAAGTGATTTTCTTTTTCTTCATAATATTACGACAGTACTCTCACATACTTCCGACTTGTTCTTTTCTCTAATATAACTTTTGTCTAATATGACACGCGTTCCATTCCATTTTCTTCCGCTTATTCGGGTCCGGGTCGCGGAATCAATAATCAATAATCGGATGAGATTGGAAACAGATGGATTAAAACGTCGCTGCAATTCTAAAGCTCAATTTGGATTGATAATCACTACGTTTCCATGCACACAATATTTCTGTATTGAACAGAATTTTGCGGTTACAATGGATCCCCATACATTTGCAGATTTGTAGTCTTTATTGTTTGTTTGGTTTTGATGATTCTAATTGGAAAACTCACATAGACGCCAGGTGATATCACCAAAAAGCACACAGGAAAGAGAAACGGAAAACTAAGCGATGTCTAAGTTACGGAAAGTATAAAAACATGCGCTTTAGCTCAAACATTAAAACGAGATTAAAAGAGAGAGAATCGGTTGACAGAGTAATTAAAAGCTGTCTGAACACACAGATGTCCATCGACTATTGATGACCTATCAACTGCTGCTTGATGAGATTCATTGGTTAAGGGACAGACAAGAAGATGATAAATATAGATCACACTCCTCAGCCTCCCTGGGAAAGTCTATTCAAAGGTGCTGGAGATACGGGTAGGACCGTTAGTCGAGACTCGGGTACAGGAGGTGCAATGTGGTTTTTGTCCCAGTCGCTGGATGAGAGCTACACTTTTGTAAGGGTACTGGAGGGTAAGTGGGAGTTTCCCCAACTGGTTTACATGTGCTTTGTAAAATTTGAACGGGCATTTGACAGCATCCCGGGAGTAAATTGGGTCGTGAGGTCCACAGAAAGATTGGCGCGGTGTCTGCATTAATGGGCATTTAGTCCAGACGCCTCTCTGGGGCGGTGTTTTGCATACACCTAGCCGGGAGAAGGCCCCAGGGCAGACCTAGGACACGCTGGAGGGATTAAGACTCACGGTTGGCCTGTGAACGCCTTGGGGTCCTCCCGGTGGAACTGGAAGAGGTGGCTGGGGACCAGACTGCTGCCCCCGCAACTTGGACCCGGATAAGCGAAAGGAAACGGAATGGCATAGAATGAACCACAAAGTTGATATGCTGTTGAATATTGTCATACATGCTGGTCATTGTGTTCTCAGGGCATTACATGGATGCCAACCGGACTGTTGAAGAGCCTTAGGCACTTCTCATCCAGGTTAACTGGAGAGGCAGATTCTAGAGCTCTAGAGCGATTCTAGGCTAAGTCTGACACAATTCTAGTGGATTCATGATGCAGTAAGTTGTGTGACTATTCTTCTTCACCAGTATCCAGAGACACGGCATTTGTGGGCACGACACAAATATTTGTTCTTGTTCCTACAAGCTTTGAAATGTGACTGCAATGATAATTTGAAGCAAAAAAATGGTTGATTTACATTTTCTGCAGAATGGTTCATCCCTCCTGTATGGTACGTAAAACACATGCTTCATAATCCCAAATGCACTTAGGGCTAGATGTGTGAAGGTCAGTAGTTGCTGTCTGTAAGCTCTGAGGTTTGCTGGCATAACTTCTTCTACATCTGACTGAATCACTCAGAAGAACACACGACAGCCAACAAACCAGGACAAAAAGTGTGTGTCCTTCCAAGAGTATGCAGTGTGTGTGCAGAAGAAACATCAAACTGACTGGTTTCAGACAACATGATTGCTGTGTGACCGCTGAAGCTATAAGACTTATTATTGGATATCATACTCCAATTTAAACCAAAATAGAGCCTGAGTTGATTTTCTTTTGAATGTAGAAAAAGCACATAAGCAGCTCCACCAAAGTGCTCGTCTCTTTTAATTACAAGGGGTTGCTTCCGTCTGGAATCACTCCAGCTCATCCTGTGGAGTCTCCATTTCTATCCAAGACGCCTGGACAGCCCCTCCATATGTTGACAGGACGCTCTGAGCGCGCTCGTTAGCCCAGGCTGCCAAAAACCACAACTCAAGGTCAGTAAACGGCTCGTTAGGAGCGAAAACCGTAACGAGGAGACACATCTTTAATGAAGGAGGACCATGTTAATGAGTCCTGTGAGTGCTGCTAAAACTCTGCTCCGTTGTTCTAGAATCAGACAACAGAAAAGGACAACAGCCGCTACCCATTAACATTCTTAATTAGATGTATATTCACCACACATTGCCCATCATAATTAATTGTAATCAATTTAAGATGAAATCTTTTGGGCATGCAAAGTTGCGAACTACATTGGTACGTTTTTTTCTCACCGTCTTTCTAAAAACGCTGGCACTTGCAACTTTGCTCGGCTCCATTTTGGGTTATTTTGAAAAGCAGTGACCTGAGGTGATAAAACACTATTATCACTAGTACTCACACTAATACTTTCAACTCATGGTTAGACATAAAAGTAGTAACACGATACTATACTATATATAGTACTATATTTTGGGTATATATTATCTGTATGTATAATTACAATCATTATAGTTTTTCATTTATACGATGGCGGTTGTCCATCCATTTTCTATGCCGCTTATCATCATTAGGGTCCCGGGTATGCTGGAGTCTATCCCAGCAGACTTTGGGCGGGAGGGAGGAGTACACCCTTGACTGGTCGGCAGGCATGGCGATTATTATTTTAATTATTATATATTTTTTATATTAATAACTCCTCCGGTTAGTGAGAAAATATGCACATTTAAGCATATTTTACACAGTCTTGCCTAAATTGTCAAGATAACGGGAGCAACATCAAATTTAAAGCACGGAATGGACACAGAGCCACCGTCCACCGGTACGAGCCTGGAGTTTTTTTTTTTTTACAGAGAGGTTGCGTACAGCACTCAATAAGGTAATCAAATCGTACATTGGATGCAATCCCTCATAGCATCAGCAATTTGGAGCAAATAGGAGGTGAAAGAGAGAGGGTACAAATGCAGTATAGTAGTCTGTGTGCATTTCTCTGATGAATACAGTATCTATCTATCTGTATAGCATGTGAGAAGGTGCATTCAAAGACAAACACAGTTCAAACAAAGTGGGACAAATCGCATGAAACATTCCAAAACTGGGGGATATCTTACTGTATACTATTTGGGATTAAAATAATGGCCTGTATTTTCAAAATTGATATTTCTTTACATAACAGTTGATGTAGTTATCATTAGTTGCATATTCAATTGTTTACCACAAAGAGATTTGCATCCCTACTTATTGTAGATTAAAAAAGTTATTTTTCCCATCTGCAAGTCAATGCGATTAACTATGAGTTAACTATGGACATAAATTGGGCTTAATCATGATTAAATATTAAAATAGATTAATATGGATGTAGTTTTTTAAATCGTGCAAACGCATTGTGTTATTAGAAATGTGGCTGGACTCCTGAATAGTCCTCTCTCCCGTATAGCCCTGGATGTCACATGACCTTTTCATCCCATTCTACTAAAAGCTCCGCTATCAGCACTTTTGAAGGCATTTTCCATGGATTTAGAGGGAAGTACAGTGTTTCAATCAGAACCAGAATGAGATCAGCTTGTTCAGTCAGACGTTTCACACTTCCTTAAAGTCACTAAGCTGATTGAACATGTATCTTTATCCTTCCTCTTTTTCCATAAACATGGCCTCATTTCCACATCTATAGCTTTGTTTCATCCTATTTGTGCCTTTCCACAGGCCTTTCCTCCTCATCCAAACCGTATCTTCTTACTCCACTTATTCATTTTCTTTTTCTTTAAGGAAAGAACACCAAATTCTACTATGTTGCTTCCTCCTTCCACTTCTTGCTCCTCCCCGTGGCTTGCAGTAAAATAAATGATTACAGGCAGACGAGTCATTATTTTGGGTGATGGCAGTCATACATCACTGAAAATGCACCAGAGAGAGGGATGAGGGTGGGTGGGTCAAGACTAAAACGGAATCAAGAGACTTGCATTTTCCTTTTTTTTCCTTCTCTCTGCCGGGCTCTCCTGTTTGCCTGAGAACCAGTCTGTGTGAAATTAATAGCTGCTACCAGGCTATCATCAGACTCGGTTTTGCTCATAGAAGACGGCACAAAAGCAAACTAAGCCACATAACGTGAGTTTGGTTGTTGTATTTTAGTGGAGACAATAAATGCAGACAAATAATTGTTGAGAATCGCTGCCTTTCTGTAGACACCACAATAACAAACAGTCATTTGCAGGTAAATATGCGTGTGGACTTCTAGTAAAGAGATGTTTATTATCACGATGGGACTCCATCGGCTGTGACGCAATCATCTAAATAATTCTGTGTCTGGCCAATAGTCCCTGTTTCATTGCCTCTACAGCAACACTGTAGTTGCTGTAAGGACTTTGTGGGGAATTCTTGTAAATAGATTAGCTAGCTTTGTACAAATGTCTATTAACTGTCACAGTACTTACAGGTAACTCCAAACTGTCTTTAATCATCCTGGAGCTGATCAATGGGTAAGCGTTTGCCGTTTTGGTTATTCCTCCATCCATTTTGATAATTTTCCGGATAGTTTTTTTTGCATGTTTTCCGTTTTTTGCTGCGTGTCTCTGGTTTTGCTCTCCATTTTAAGGCATTGGAGATCATTTTAGGTGATAGCCAAACATTTTTTGCACCTCTCCATAAGTACGTCAAAATGCAAGACCCAGATGTTGCACTTAAAATGCTTGAAATAGTGAATGTGCCGTGATCAAAATATTATTTTTTATTTTTGCTTAAATAAACCTGTCAAATTGTAAAATTTATCAAATGGCCAAATTAAGTAAAAAAAACCCAACAACAACAACTTTATAAGGCATTCAGAAAACTCATTCAAAAATGTTGTGAATGAGATGTAGTAGGTATGTCCTGGATCGATATCAGCTGCCGATCAGCTGTATTTTGGGCCGATCCAGTTGCGGTGATTCTGGGCCAGACTCCAACATGGTAGGTGCGGTGTATGGGACTCAAAGCAAGTTCCACTTGCTAGTTTCTTATTCTACACACTTGACTCCAAACACTTGCTCTAACCAGCATGCTGAACACCACTGCCCTCTGCAGCCCACACACTAAACAGCAGCCTGATCAACACAATAATCCCACCGCTACAGTATTTTGCATGCCCATTTTTTTCACTTTCTGTAACGTGCTGACCCACTGATGTGCTCATTCCTGATCCTGTCCATCCTGGTCACACCCAAATATATATATACGTATCATGTCCCTCGTATGGAGGGTTGTGTCAGGAAGGGCATTCGACGTAAAACTTTTTTGCCAAATAAAAACATGCGAATCAAACAGAACAAAATTATTCGCTGTGGCAACCCCTGGTGGGATCAGCAAGGATAAGCCGAAAGGAAAAGAAGAAGTTTTATTGGATGGTCTTTTATGTTCATTAGGGAACTGACTCACAGAGGTTTGTTACCAAAGCCAAACAATAATGTTGGTCATGATGTGTAATAAAAAAACAAGTAAATTCAGAAATGCTTACTGGCTTTGAAAAGCTTTTTAATACCCATATTTAATTCCATAAATTCATGTAAATTCAAAAGTTTATTATAAAAACAAAAAAGGACTGTAACGGACTCGGATTGGCTCGGCAAGACTATAAAGGAATCGGATAAAAAAAAGGTGGATCTGGACATCCCTTTGTAGTATCCTACAACGGTCACTGTGTATCTGTAATTTCAGTTTCAGATCTACTCATGTGTACTTTGTGATTGAATCTCCGAGACGATAATAAATGGAATATTTCACTCTTACTGCGTGTGCATTTGAACCCTGTTCCTGTACTGCACATAAAAGCTAATGAGGATATTGTTTGACTGCCCTTATCAGTGCACAAACTAGAGTGTAAATTCTCAGCTAATCCACCTTACAAATGAACATACTGTGTCTCTGCAACACTCTTGCCGGGTTCGCTGCAGTGTTTAAGAACTGTTGACTCAGTGACTGCGAGCACAGAACTGACAGGTTGGTGGTGTTGCCGCCCCATCTGTTCAGCCCCTGGGCCACGACGCCATGCAGGTCATCTTTGCTTTAATCCCTCTAATTAGCCTAATGAGGCTGTTTTTGCTGATCTGACAATCAAATGCAACCTGAAAACACACATTTCCTTGCAGCTTTTGACCTAAATACAACTCAAACACGCAGACTGCTGCAGATTGTGACACATATTCAGTTCATATGCTGTATATTTCACAGTATAAGTCAAATTTTTTTTTCCGAGTTTGGCTGTTCCAGGTGCTTTATAATGAGGTGTGAGATATATATACTACACACCTATATATATATATATATACTACTATACTACTGTGGTGCTTTTATGCCAAACTGGGGCGGTGGGTTTTTTGGCGACATCTAGTGGCTGCAATCATTTTTTGCGTTGAGTGTGTGATGCAGTTAGGCTGCTTTTTTGTTAAATGCAAGAATTTACATTTTGCACTGTTGGAACTTAGGAAAGTTCTAATGAAGCTTCAAAAGGCCAAAAGCGAAAATGGGATTGAGACCAACAAAAATATATTTTGCAAGCATTAAAGTGAAATAGGCTGTTCATCATCAGCTGATCAAAACTTTAAGACCACAGCCTTTAAAAGCCAAACTCTTGGCAAAAATGTGCATTCAGTGTTTTCTGTCAGGAATTCACACTGTCATGATCTCTTGACGGCAAAGGCAAAAAAGTGATTTTTGAGCTGCATAAGCAAGGCCTCTCGCAGCATTGTAGAAAAATGCTCTTTGTTTTACAAATAAATAGTAATAGTAATAGCAATAGACTAAAAATAAAATATAAATACAATAAACCCATCTTTGACTTTTATCCAGGCTAACTGGTGTTAAAAAAACATTTGTGTTTTAGATCTGACTGTTTAAACCGGCGCGAGCACCACTCTGCGGCATCGGAGCTCCACATCACGCTCTCAGTGTGTCACGGAAGCTGAATGTACACTGTTAGCTTGTGACTGCCTATATAAATATATATATCTATATCTATCTATATCTATATAGATATGGATATAGATATAGCCCTGTGATTGACTGGCAGTCCAGGGTGTACCCCACTTCTCACCCAAAGTCAGCTGGGATAGTCTCCAGCATACCCGCGACCCTAATGAGGGTATAATATAGTTAACTCATAATTCATCATTATTTGTAGTATATACATATATTTACACACTATTTTTTAATATGCAAATATTGTTTATCTCATATTCTCTCTAGTATTTCGTTCTATTATATTATACTTATATAATATAATGTAATAAAATATTACATATTATATTCTTCATATTGCATTGTATTTAAAAAAAAATCATTTTGTCTTTTCCCTCTACAGCTGAACTACTTTAACCAAGCAATTTCCCTTTTATTTCAATAAAAAGAAATAAAAGAGATGTCAGTATTGGAAATATGGACTATTATTTTATTCAAAAACAATATACAGTTAGAAATCTTGCAGTTTTTTCATGTTTAATGCGAGCAGCGATTTGTTCTACTGTTTGCCGATCCTTGAACGCACCTTCTTTGTTCGCACACGCTGCACAGCCCACTACAATTTATTTCTACCCTTTTTCTTTCACCTCATGTTAGGTCATAAATGCCGATACTATGTAAGTATGCACAAATGTAGGATCTGATGACCTTATTGTTTTCTTATGTGCATATTTGTTTGGTGCACCTCCACCTGCAGGCTCGGACGGGTGGATGGTGGTTCTGTATTCATTTCGTCCTTTTAGTTTGATGTTATATTTTTACACAACACTTAATACACGAGATAAATTCGATCGCTATAATGCACGTATGCTTCACTGAGGTGTTAAAATATTTAAAATCTTTGGTGTTCAAATCTTTTTTTCGGTGGCTAGATAGTTCTAATAGCTGGTAGCACGGCTAATGCTAATTACAGCCATTCTCGACTTTAGTCATGACTGAAGTTATGATCGCCACATTGACAGGCCGGAAATAGCACTGCTCTGCTCCAAGTCTCAAGACCAAGCAACCTGTAACAATTTGGAGCCGTTGTTCCAACAAGTTGACAGTTGTGCCTATCTTTAAGTCAGGGGTCTCAAACTTGCGGCTCCCCTCGAGATGATATTTTGTGGCCCCCACCTTAACATGAAATGGGTAATGTTAGTGTGGCCCTCGAGTTTTATATAAATTGCACTTTTTACAGTGTCGTGTGCGGAGCTGACGAACCCACCAATCACGGTGGGGTATATGGCTCTCTGGGGCGTGACATCGACCAGGCTTGATGCAAGCGGAGAAACATTTTTCAATGAGTGAAAAACTCATTAGTACTAGTTTTTATTTTGTGTTAAAACACTTTAGAAAGATGTTTGAGAAGATCGGATTTAAAAAAAAAAGGAATTTAAATTACACGGCTCCTTTCCATCGAGGACAGCCAGCATCATCAAATGCACAGCATCATCTCCCAACAGAAGAGCACTTTCAGTGGCAGATTACCATCACTGTCTTGTCCTGCTAAACCAAAAGACTGAGCAGATAATTCCATCCCCGCGGCATGCGGCTTTTCAACACAACAAAGGGGGAGCGATAAAAACACATACTGGACTGGGCGTTTTTACGTAACTATTATGTATTATTATTAGAACAATATTTATTATCTATGATTTATTGTTGCCCTACAAATGGGAAGAGATGTGTTTCGTATTTATTTATTCCTTCTATTTTCATATTTTTCCCGTCTTGCCTTGGTTGTTTAGTTTTGAAATGAAGTGATTAAGTTTATTATGACAATTCTGGAGAGCTCCTGGAAACATGAATTTC
This sequence comes from Oostethus manadensis, assembly GCA_024372805.1. Lineage (NCBI taxonomy): Eukaryota > Metazoa > Chordata > Actinopteri > Syngnathiformes > Syngnathidae > Oostethus > Oostethus manadensis. Next base: position 815,265 of record QODF01000091.1, on the reverse strand, counting down.
TCTTGGAGATGAATAAAGTCCCTACCTTCATCCAGCTCATGGGTATGCTACGGTTTTGTCGCAAAAGAGGCCATTGGCGTATAGAAACACAGCTGGGTGGTATGTAAGCGAGCGTTCTCTGTTTGCCTCCCTCGCCCACACACGCCCACCCCCCCCACGCACACACGCACGGACAAAGAATAACGCTTACAGGCTGTTCTTGCATAGATCAAACCCAAGAGAGCTTTAGCTGCGGTTTCTATGAGGGCGTGTGTGCAGATCTACAATGCCCTCACATCGCTTACAGCTATTTCTCTTGCTGCCCATAATCCCCTGCAGGACCGTAGCCACGGATGGCGGAATGACCCTTGAACATATGCTGCAGGGTGTGTGTCTGTGTGTTAATGTTCGTGTTCGAGGTAAAGGGACAATTGGAGAGGACGGTCCAATCCAGCACTTGGAGTTTTGGGTTTAGGATTTTTGGGGATTGAGGCTGAACGTTTTTAAGAATTTGTAGCAGGTGTGTCCAAACTTTTTTCCATTGAGGGCTGAAAAATGAAAGAGTGTAAAGTCGCTTATGTAAGAAGTTTTGTACTTTATATATTTCAAGAAAACAACAGCATCTCATCTTTGTGGTATGAGTGAAAAAAGCAATTCATCAGCTTTTTTGCTGTTATTTTCCCAACATTTCAACTTTCTTCATAAATAATCTTCATAAATGTTCTGTTTTGCTGCACGGTGGCCGAGTGGGTAGCATGTTGGCCTCACACTCAGGAGGTTCATGGTTCGAATCTCCGTTGGGCATCTCTGTGTGGAGTTTGCATGTTCTCCCCGTGCGTGTGTGGGTTTTCTCCGGGTACTCCGGTTTCCTCCCACATTCCAAAAACATGCATGTTAGCTTCATTGGCGACTCTAAATTGTCCATCGGTATGAATGTGAGTGTGAATATTTTTTTGTCTGCCTTGCGATTGGCTGGCGACCAGTCCAGGGTGTACCCCGCCTCTCGCCCAAAGTCAGCTGGGATAGGCTCCAGCATACCCGAGACCCTAATGAGGTTAAGCGACATAGAAAATGGATGGATGGATGGAAATGTTCTGTTGGTAATATTGCAATTTTATTTCCATAAAATTTGTATTTAATCCCCAAATTCAATACAAAACTTTAAAAACGTAAACTTTTTTCCCAAGCTATTTTTCCACGTTTATTTGGTTTTGTTTGATTCTCATATTGTGACAACAATTTTAAATTGACAGTGAATCTGTACTTACTAAAATGACCTTGTTTTTCTTCATAAAATGAACATTTATTATTGTTGAATTGTGACTTGTTTTTGTTAAAATACTACTTTAATTTTATTTTTGTAAAATGGCAGCTGTTTTTTTTTTGCATTTCTGCTGGGTTTTTATTTCTCCCTGTAAATTCTCTTGACTTTATTCCCATTATAGTTTCACTTTATTCCAGTAACATAACTTAATCCAAAAAGTACAACTTAAGTTGTTGTTTTCTTTGTTTGTTTGCGACTGGACTCTTCTTGCCGGATGAAGACGTTTCTTCAGTTCTAAACCGGAGGTCCCCTTTTTATACAGTATGTCCCTGGTGGGGGTGCACCTGCTTACAATCATGTCCTGACATCTGCCACCCGAAGAGTGTCATGCTCTATAGGAACAATGGCCACTAACGAGTTGTTTTGCCAACAACCATCGACCTATCGACCTAGGCAAGTGGGTCGTTCGTGGGCCACGGCGACCAACACAATAGCGACCCACGGTGACCACCCCCAGGGGAAACACCCGCCACGGACATACAGTATAAAGAAGGGAACGCTACACCTAAAGTTTGGAAGTGAAGAAATTCTGCTTTAACAAAGACACTTACACTGTGTCTGAAATGGGATACTTCAGTCACGCGTAGTGGAACCTTGGTTTGCATCCATTCCAGAAGGTCTTACACTAAACAAAACCTTTCTTCCCCGTAAGAAATAATGTAGATCCAATGAATTTAACACATCATAGTTTTACAATCATAGTTTTACATGCAAAAGTATATTCAAAATGCATATAAATACATATAAACGGTGCATTCAAGGCATAAATTAACTTTACCTTCATTGAAGATGTGATTGTTGCCAAAGACAACATTTGGCAGCCACATCTATGAATTATTTCTTCAATTAAATAGTGCTTTCCACCTCATTTCTCTGCTTTTCTTTTGATTCTGGCTGCAAAATAACCCAAAATAGAGCCAAAGAAAGTTGGAAGGGAGAGCTTTACAGCAAGCCTTTACTGCATGCGAGACGTGACACTTCTTTTTCTTCTCTCCTTTTTAATGGGGAATTGCAATCACTCGAGTTAGTCCCTTCCCTTCCGAAACGCAGCCGAGATGGTGGCAGTTGAGGATGGTGGTGCATCATCCGGGTGATGACATTGAGTGGCGATAGTTGCGCCAAATTGGACGGTCATTGTACAAATGCTGGGCTTTGTCCCGCCTATCAGAACCCTCAGCGTCTCTGGGAGTATATGGGGAAGTGGGCTGGCTTGGACGGTCGGCCTCTGCATGATGATTGGATGATCTGTCTGAGGCGGAATCCCTTTGACTGACAGTAAAATGAGCAAAGCAGCAATCTTGAAGTATAAACCTCCACCCGAGCATTTTCCAAGTTTTTCATTCGATCGTTTTAAACTGATCCACTTTACCAATCCCCAGTGAATTTGACTTTGAAAACTACTTGGAACGGAGGGTAGAATTTACATATGGTAGTGTAGAAAATAACAGCAGTCGACTGTGACTAACCAAATCACTGTTATTGTATTGCTACATGGCAAACAAGTTACCAGTAGGTGCAGTAGATTCTCAAAAAACAAACAAGACCCAGCATTCATGATATGCACGCTCTTAAGGCTGTGCAATTGGGCAATTAGTTGAAAGGGGTGTGTTCAACAAATAGCAGTGTCTGCTGTTGACTTTACCAACTAAAAACTATTTTATACAAACTTTTTTGTTTCTTGGATTCGGCAATCCTGTAAATCACTAAACTAATATTTAGTTGTATGAGCACATTTTTTTTAATAACTGCTTCACATCTGTGTGGCATGGACTCATTTCTTGGTTTTGCTTCAGAAACCGCATTTTTAATGTCACCCCACAAGTTCTTAATTGGATTAAGGTTGGGGGATTGGAATTCAGAATTTTGGGAGTTGTCTCATAAACTGTGTGCGGCCCTTGGACCCATAAAGAACAATTTTACTCTCATCAGTCCACAAAATGTTCTTTCATTTCTCTTTTGGCCAGTTGATGTGTACTTTGGCAAAATGTAACCTCTTCTGCACAGGCCTTTTTTTAACAGAGGGACTTTGTTATGGGGATTCTTGTAATAGATTAGCTTCACACAGACGTCTTTTAACTGTCACAGTACTTACAGGTAACGCCAGACTGTCTTTGATCATCCTGGAGCTGATCATTGGCTGAGCCTTTTCCATTTTGGTTATTTTTCCATCCATTTTCATAGTTGTCTTCCATTTCCTGTCGAGTGTCTCTGATTTTGCTCTCCTTTTTAAGGCGTTGGAGATCATTTTAGCTGAACCGCTCTTCATAAGGTTTCCTTTTTCCAATCAACCTTTTAATGAAAGTACGCTATTCCTCTAAATAATGTCCTGAATGACCCATTTTCCTCAGGCTTTGAAAGAGAAACAACTGTTTTTTTTCGCAAAATCGATCACTGATCACGGATTGAATGACACGCTGGTATTTTTTGGAACACACCCCTTTCAACCAATTGCCCAATTGCACAGCCTTAAGAGCGTGCGTATCATGAATGCTGGGTCTTGTTTGTTTTCTGAGAATCTACTGCACCTACTGGTAACTTGTTTGCCATGTAGCAATACAAATATACTAATAACAGTACTTCATCTGGTTAGTCACATTGCACTGCTTTTATTTGGAACACTACTGTATCTCTAACAGTCTCTCCCTAATGAAATGCCTGATGAGTGTGTGCTGCTAATGAGTGCAACTGAATGACTAATAACTGAAGAAGAAGTGATGAGCTATTGGGCTAAAGAAGTGAAAAGGGGGAGTGATAGGGAAGAACAATTGGGAGAAAGCTGGATGAGGAGAGAAAAGGAGGAGGGAGGGGATCTCATCATTCCCTGTGGCTGCACCCCTCCTCCTCCAGTATCATGCTCCAGTGATTGTGATTGACAGCCACCAACCCCCTTCCCAAGTGCACACACACACACACACACACACACACACACACACACACACACACACACACACTGATGGTGAACCATGTACGCTAAACATAAACCACACAGGCCTCTGAGCACTTGTTGAGGGCTTTTGTTCATTGTTTGTGAGTCTGTGTTTGTGTGCGTCTACAGCGCTACGCGAGTTGTGCGCTTTGCTGAAGCAGAGTGACTTGCTGCCAGCTTATGTCACGTTTTCTTTTTGAAACGAACACTGGAGGTGTTCTTCCTCCTTTGCTTTACGGTTGGCATTGCTGAGGTTGTAGCGTGGTCGTCTCCAAACCTGAAGCTTGCTGGTTTGATGCCTGGTTAGTGAATAGACTTCAACGCATTTCACACAATTTCTATTGGAATTATATTAGTAAAATTTTTATTTGAATGAAGTTTATAACTAAGTAATAATGTTGTCTTGTGATTGACTGGCCTATCCCAGCTGACTTCGTCATGTTTTTGGAATGTGGAAGGCAAGTGGGTTACCCGGAGTAAACCCACACATGCACAAGAAGAACATGCAAACTCCACAGGGATGCCCAACAGAGTTTCGAACCCAGGTCTTCCAACATGCTAACCACTCGACCGCCATGCACTTTCAAATGAAATAGGGTAGAAAGACAAATTAAGAAACGAAAAGCTTACCACTTCCACACTGAATGAGAGGAAAAATGTTTGTCACGATGTCATGTTGGAGGTACCGTGGCTCCATGCAGTGTGAATGTAATCTTATCCAATGTCATGTCGCATCAAAGTAACATTAATGATGCCCAGTGACCAGAATACTACATATAACTTGTCTTTCAATATTTTTTGACTAATAATAGTTTATAGTGAACCATTAAACAGTCATTTAATAACTCATAAATTTTTGATAGACCGCGGTAGAGTAAGGGAGTGATGTTCAAACGACGACATACTGGGGGGACTGTATTAAGAAGAAATGGTTCTCAACAAAGCCAAAACCGGTGTGAATGAAAACCCACACACCTACAATTGACTTTGAAATCAAATTATATTTTGGAATTGTTTTAGGGGAATGTTAAGTTGAACAAAATGTAAAAACTTGCACCAAAATGAATGTAATTAAACAAAAATCAGAGCTTTTTATATTGCTGGGTTTCAAATGTAGACTAAAAAAAGACCATATTCTACCACAAAACAGTCCTAATAGACCGACACCACACCCAAAAATAACTTTCAGTCCACGTAATGTTCCTCCATTTCTCTTTAGACCAGTTGATGTGTTCTTTGGCAAATTGTAACCTCTTCTGCGCATGCCTTTTTTTAACAGAGGCACTTTGCGAGGAATTCTTGTGAATAGACTAGCTTCACACAGACGTCTTCTAACTGTCACAGTACTTACAGGTAACTCCAGACTGTTTTTGATCATCCTGGAGACGCGCACGGGCTGAGCCTTTGCCATTCTGGTTATTCTTCCATCCAATTTGATAGTTGTCTTCCGTTTTCTGCCAGGCGTTTCTGGTTTTGCTCTCCATTTTAAGGCATTGGAGATCATTTTAGCTGAACAACCAACAATCTTTTGCACCTCTTCATAAGTTTTTAATCAAATTACTCCGTTCTTCTGAACAACGTCCTGAACGACCCAATTACCTCAGGCTTTCAAAGAGAAATGCACGTTCTACAAGCGCCGGTTTCATCCTTAAATAGGGCCCACCTGATTACTGATTGAATGCCACGCTGCTATTTTTTGAACACACCCCTTTAACTAATTGCACAACCTTAAGAGCGTGCATGTCATGAATGCTGAGCCTTGTTTTCTGACAATCTACTGCACCTACACTACTGTACTTGATGTCCACAAACTCTACTCACTAACTCCAACCTCTCCGTGTACGTACGTAATAATTTAATTTGCCATCATTTTGAGAAGGAATGTGAGAAACACTACTGAAAGAAAGAAAGAACTTATAGCAAAACAGGAAGGTGGTGTCCGTTATGACCTTTGTCAATCAGTTTCTTTTCTCCTATAAAAAAAAAACAGTCAAAATGTCAACAATACCCATTCCTATTTACATGTTCTCGTTAGTAAAATCCTTCCTGTGCTTTAGGTCAACATGCTGTTGATTGTAAACCTTGACTTTTCTTCTAGCATTTTGTCTTGATTGACGTTGCCGCTGGATGGCGCTATTTCCTGATTGTTTCCTGTTTTCATTCATTCATTCATTTTCTGTACCGCTTATCCTCATTAGGGTCACGGGGATGCTGGAGCCTATCCCAGCTGGCTTTGGGCAAGAGGTGGGGTACACCCTGGACTGGTCGCCGGTCAATCACAGGGCACATATAGACAAACAACCACTCACACTCACATACATACCTTTGGACAATTTTATTCGCCAATGAACCTAACATGCATGTTTTTGGAATGTGGGAGGAAACCGGAGTACCCGGAGAAAACCCACACACGCACGGGGAGAACATGCAAACTCCACACAGAGATGCCCAACGGAGATTTGAACCCTGGTTTTTCAAGATCTCCTGACTGTGTGGCCAATGTGCTAACCAGTTTCCTGTTTTAATAATAATAATCAACACACACCTATTCTAGCTCCCCTTTGTGCGTTTGCGTGTGTGTGTGCGCGACTGTTTGAAGGCAGTGACGGATTACGGTGAAGAAAGAGGTTCCCTCTGTCTGTTAACACCCATAAACTACCAATCTGTCAGCCTTACAATGTGTGTGTGTGTGCGTGTGTGTGTGTGTGTGACATATTGGCTGTCCACACTGGTGCGTCTCGGGGGACGGCAGTTGGAAAGCCTGTGGCTTCTGTCTTGATTGGTCACGGATGTCACACACACACACACACACACACGCACACGCACGCACACGCATACACGTATGATTGCGAATGTGTTGCATTGTCCGCCAAGCAGCAGCCGTGTCTCAGCAGCATCTGTGAGAAACGACAAAGGAGTCATTTACAGTCCAAGGCATCAGCAAGTTGCTTTGAGTCACTGACGATGCAAAGTCTTCTTTATAAATGATACACTTTCCTGTACGGCGCCGATAAAACAGCATGAGAATACGTTGACATAGTACACGCACGCCATCAGACAGACGGGAGACAATCGCTGCGACTTAAATGCGCTGTGGGGAAAGATGTATTTGATCCCCAAGCTTAACAGTGCTTAGGCTGTGTTCACACCGCAGGTCAATTCCGACTTCTTTGCCGGTAGGCAATATCTGATCACAAGTCCCAGTTTTTCAAATGCGACTCAGGTAGGTGGATAAATATGCATGCGACGCGACTGCAGCGGGAGCGCTCAGGTAGCAGATATCCGACGTATACGTCCCGGAAAGGCGTGTATTGCCGTGCATGCGCGTTCATGTAAATGTTTGTTTGGTAATGGGAACCACCACAAGGACACTCGGATTCAAAACAAAAAAAAAATCCCATTTGGGAATCCTACCCTGCAGTGGGAACATAGCCTTGGTCGCTGGTGGAGAACGTCAGATGTTTCACTCATCTCAGGGGGGATTTTGGTGAGAGAAACCTCCATGTTTGACAGTAGGGATGCTGTTGTTGGACTCACATTGGCCACTAACCTTGATGCACGTAAAAAGCTCTATTTTGGTGTCTCCCATGCCTTTAGTCTGTGAAAAGGTACCTACAGTAGTGTTCACACAAATAGATGAATCAATGTTATTAGCATCTTGTATTGCTACATGGCAAACAAGCTACCAGTAGGTGCAGTAGATTCTCAGGAAACAAACAAGACCCAGCACTCATGATATGCACGCTCTTAAGGCTGTGCAATTGGCCAATTAGTTGAAAGGGGTGTGTTCCAAAAAATAGCAGCATCTTGACTTTACAAACAATTTTGTTTCTAGGATTTGGCATTCCTGTGAAAGACTAAACTAATATTTAGTTTTTTATAACTGCTTCACATCTGTGTGGCATGGAGAAAATGTGGCACCTTTTAGCCGTTATTCCACTCCAAGATTCCTTAACAACTTTCCAAAATACATTAACAACACAACTTAAAAAATTCTGCATTAAAATAAAGTCCGGGGAGTGGGCTGTCCACTTCAAGGGCATGTCCTTTAAGGCATAAGGCAACATGACCTCTTCAAGTATTTGGACATATGCAAACGGATCCATGATCCCTGCTATGGGATAAATAGGCCCAACACCATAGTAGGAGAAACATGCCCATATCATGATGCTTCACTGTCTTCACTGTGTACTGTGGCTTCCATTCAGATTTTGGGGGTCGTCTCACAAAACGGTCTGCAACCCTTGGACACAAAAAGAACAATTTCACTCTCATCAGTCCACAAAATGTTCCTCCATTTCCCCATTTGCGGGGATGTTTATAAATAGATTAGCTTCATGCAGATGTCTTCTAACTGTCACAGTCCTTACAGGTAACTCCAGACTGTCTTTGATCATCCTGGAGCTGATCATTGGCTATTTGCTATTCTGGTTATGCTTTGGGCATCTCTGTGTGGAGTTTGCATGTTCTCCCCGTGCGTGTGTGGGTTTTCTCCGGGTACTCCGGTTTCCTCACACATTCCAAAAACATGCATGTTAGTTTAATTGGCTACTCTAAATTGTCCATCGGTATGAATGTGAGTGTGAATGTTTGTTTGTCTATATGTGCCTTGCGATTGACTGGCGACCGGTCTAGTGTGTACCCCGCCTCTCGCCCAAAGTCTGCTGGGATAGGCTCCAGCATCCCCGTGACCCTAATGAGGATAAGCGGTACAGAAAATGAATGAATGAATGAATGGTTATGCTTTGATCCATTTTGATAGTTATCTTCTGTTTTCTCCCACGTATCTCTGGTTTTGCTCTCCTTTTTAAGACATTGGAGATAGTTTTAGCTGAACAGCCAATTTGTTTGAACCTCTTCATGAGTTTTCCCCACACCAATCAACGTTTTAATTAAGTACACTGCTCTTCTGAACAAAAACTTGTTTGTTTTCTGAACTTGTTTGCCATGTAGCAATTAAAATATACTAATAACAGTACTTCATCTGGTTAGTCACATTGGACTGCTATTTGTTGCTACTACTGTAAATGTTTCCTCCCAAAATGTGCATAAGCATCCTAAGCATGTACACCTCGCTGACCAGCTGTCTAGCAGTACATGTCAAGATGTGAGTGAAAATATGATAAGGTGTCAGTGGATAAAAATCCTCATCTGTCTGCAGCAGCATCGTCCATTGTGTGGCCTCGGACTCCTGGGGACTTGGCGTTCACGCTGTCAGATCAGGGGCACCAGTCCACAGAGACTCGAGCCTTAAGAATTGGGGAAGGAACAAAGAATGTACCAGTAAGAAACAGATGGTGGGATGAAGTGGAGAGGATGCAGTGGGTCATCAGCTTTTAAAGAAACTTTTCTTTAAAGAGGTAAAGAATTTAAGCACAAAACATGACAAATTTGCTTAAATGTGCAATATATATATATATATATATATATATTTTTTTTTAATATAAAAAAACAGCTGACTGTAGGTATTGTATTTGTATTTTTTGATGTAGTTGCATAATTGCATGGTGTAAATATAGCTCATATACAGAGTTATTGTGAGCAAACTCGTGTAAAGTCATATTGCTGTATTTAACATGTATTACTATTATTATTATTATTATTTTTACCGACTTCCATCATTTTCATTTTGAGGTAACAGTATTTATATTGTTGTTTTAATTCAGATTATTTTGTATGTATTGGTAAAGGAATATCATTGGAGTGACATGTTATCTCCTCAATTGAAGATAATATATTATAATAATACAATATATGTAATATATTTACATCGCTGATGCCACACTGGGTCAAAATGTTCACTTTGTGCCTGCGAATGTCTTTTACTTCATTCAACTCATCCCTCATGTCAGTAAACTCATAAAGTGAGTTGAAATGAGACTCCTAACAGCGGGCAGCGCATGCAATTCAATTAATACGGTGCTGATTCAAGGAGAGCTTGACGAATAGACAGAAAATATTTAGTATGAGTCCCTTCAGATGATAAAATACACAGCAGAATACTGACTACTCATTCAGCTTGCACAAAATCGTGCCTTGATGGCCGCTGTCCCCTTACAAGGCAACAGTCATTTTCCCGTGAGCATGACTCATTTACATAAATTATTTATGCATAAGAGCCACACAGCACGTCTATTTGCATTTCACTTTCTACATGTGTTTTCATTTGTATGCCCGCGTAAATAGGGTCAAGTCTTAACATTTTCTGATGTATTCTCATTAAATGCAAAGAGGCCAGTGCATGCAAAATCATGAGCAAGGGGAAATCAATATGCATGCAAACACTGACACTGAACACTTAAATGCGGGCCACACACACACACACGTTTGCATCTTCAGCTAGAATTCTAAAGTCTTGTAGCCTTTAAGGTGACATCGTGCACTGCAAAAGCGGAAATGTGATTAAAGATGAAATACATGAAAACACCATTTAATAAAGATATTGTTTTGGGAAAGATATTGTGGACCGGGGTGGGCAAACTTTTTGACTGCAATGGGTTTGAAATTTGATCGTAACGTTCCCATTAATGGACCTTACTGAATAATGTAGTAATTATCGTGAGTTTTGGTGTTAGGTGTGAATAAACAAGCACAGTAGTGTTCCAAATAATAACAGTCCAAGGTGACTAACCAGATGAAGTACTGGTATTAGTATATTTTTATTGCTACATGGCAAACAAGTTACCAGTAGGTGCAGTAGATTCTCAGAAAACAAACAAGGAACATGGAATTACCTGTAAGTACTGTGACAGTTAGAAGACATTTGTGTGAAGCTAATCTATTCACAAGAATTCCTCGCAAAGTGCCTCTGTTAAAAAAAGGCATGTGCAGAAGAGGTTACAATTTGCCAAAGAACACATCAACTGGCCCAGGAGAAACATTTTGTGGACTGATGAGAGTAAAATAGTTCTTTTTGGGTCCAAGGGCCGAAGACAGTTTTTGAGACGACCCTTAAATTCTGAATTCAAGCCACAGTACACAGTGAAGACAGTGAAGCATCATGATATGGGCATGTTTCTCCTACTATGGTGTTGGGCCTTTTTATCCCATAGCAGGGATCATGGATCAGTTTGCATATGTCAAAATACTTGAAGAGGTCATGTTGCCTTATGCTGAAGAGGACATGCCCTAGAAATGGCTGTTTCAACAAGACAATGACCCCAAACACACTAGTAAACCAGCAAACTCTTGGTTCCAAACCAGCAAAATTAATGTTATGGAGTGGCTACCCTAATCCCCGGACCTTAATCCAATGGAGAACTTTTTGGGTGACATCAAAAATGCTGTTTCTGAAGCAAAACCAAGGAATGTTAATGAATTGTGGAACGTTGTTAAAGAATCTTGGAGTGAAATAACTGTGCCAACAAGTTGGTTGACTCCATGCCACACAGATGTGAAGCAGTTATAAAAAACTAAATATTAGTTTAGCGATTCACACGATTTCCAAATTCTGGAAACAAAAAAGTTTGCACAATAGAATTTTGAGTTTTGTAAAGTAAACGGCAGACACTGCTATTTTTTCAACACACCCCTTTCAACTAATTGGCCGATTGCACAGCCTTAAGCGCGTGCATATCATGAATGCTGGGTCTTGTTTTCCGAGAATCTGCTGCCCCTACTGATTAGAGTCAATACTGTTGGTGTTTGGAGCTCAGATGTTACGTTATAGAAGGGATTATGGGAATTATAGTTCAATGAGACACAGAAGGCGGCTGACAGGTGATACTAGTTAATGAAAGCTTAATGCAAAAATGCTAAACACACACACAACAATGTTGTCCAGCTGGTGTCTGGGCTGAGTGCAGATGGGACCCTGGCTGGGAATATGTGTAACAGCAGGCTAGTGCTTTGCTTTTTCATGCAACACCTGGACAGTTTTATTCAGTATCTGGTGGTGTCCAGTCATAAAATTTTTTTTTGACTGTATTTCGGTCCTTCCCGCTCGCGTCACCTTTGCATTCACAGCAGAAAGTATTTTGAACGTAATATTTGACATTGTATTTATGGGCTGGCAACCGGTCCAGGGGGTACCTGTTGCCCAAGGTCAGCGGGATACTGCGATAAATGTGTGTTTGAATTTTTATGTTCAGCACCCCATAGACACAACGTTCATCGCCCAACTTGGTGTGGGCCAGAGGTGCAGGAGGCACACAGAGCCTAGAAAGAATATGTTCTAGAGCAGGGGTCTCAAACTCAATGTAACTGGGAGTTGGGCTGCATCAAGAATCACTCTGATCCGTTTCAACCGGGTGACTCACTACCCATAGTTCCCAGTAGTACAGTAGCAGTAGTGTGTTGACTCTCCTTTGGTACTGATTGTAATTCGTGTGTTGCTTGTCCTAGCCGGTGCTCGCCCAGGCAGTCTGCACCTGCACTAATCTTTCATGTCAAGTTGGGGGCCACAAAACTTTGTCTGCAGGCTATTTCTGTGAGTTTGAGTCGAGATCTATACTGAGGCATTTTTGCATGTTAATGATCATTTCCTTCCTCCTTCCTGTCCCTTATTTTTTTCAACACAGTTATCTGAGTTCTTGCCAGTTGAGTTGGCACAGAGTTAGCACACACACACACACGCGCACACACACGCACACACACTTACACACACACCAGAGTCTTAAAGCAGCCCTCTTCCAGGCTCTAGCGCATGATGCCAGTGACAGGGAGAGTTTGGCTACTGTCCACATTTTTGTTAATGTCCCTTGATTGAAACTCCTAGATGGCTTCCATGCTTCCATCCCTCCACCGCTGCAATAGACCAGCAATGTGAATGACTGATTATGAAAGAAACATACCATAGTGCTCCACTGAGATTCAATATCGTTTAAAAAGCCCCTGAAATGGGTTGGATGGGGCCCCTTTTAATAGTGTGCTTCATGTTGCAGCCATTGGGCTACAAAGTTGATCTGTAGTCCATACCATACCGTACTGGTTTGCTCCAAACCATATACAGTTATTCACCTTTTTGTTTTGTAATGGGTGATGCATTATGTTACCAACAGTGTTGGTGTTCCCTGTCAGGTCACCTGATGAGATTATGGTCAAAGCTATCTACAGTTTTCCTGGGCTGTAATGGTAATACTGCCTTTCAGGTACATGTGTACATGTTTTTTTCTTAAAGCCATTAGTGACCATCTATTGGACCTGTACTATTCACATAATGACAAAATGGGATTGCATGTTATCTCACTGGTGGGACATTTACAGTAGCAATACCATCTACTGAACCTCCTAAAGGATGCATATTATACTCATTTTGTCTCGAGTTCTGGACTCCTATAGAGCACCTACACACGATAATCCACGCAAAAAGCTTTCTAGATCTTCTAGACTCTGCATCTCTTCCTGCAGTGTTTTCTTTGGGTTTCCTGCCTCCCGCCCAAATGGTCTGTGTAATGTGCTCCATAATTTACGCCCCCCGCCGAGCTCACTCCACTGTGATTGGTCACACTTCCACACTCTCCCAAAGATTTCCCGACAGCTGCCGAACCCCACGTCCTAATTCTGGCGGTGCAGGAGTTGATAGCAAACGGTGACTTATCTTTTTATCAGCTTTTAACTGATGTTAACAGCTTCAGACATGGGTGATCTTGCTCTTCTGACTATTCAACATGACCAAGTAATGTTGGAAAGGCTTTGGACTTCAGCAACAATTTGGCAGGTAGTCCAGCTTCGTATTGGCCAGTGTTCATAAAACAGTCCCGTGTGAAGCCCCGTTGACATATTTTTCTCTTGCTGGCCGAGAATCAGCAACTCCAACCACTTCTTCCTGATGCTTGCCTCCTTTAGGAAAGCTAAACAAAATTAGCTTTCTCTCACACCTGAACAAACATTTCCTGGAAGCAATTCCTCAACCTGCCCGTGTAATTCAATTCAAATTTATAATTTTTTTTGTATAGCGCCAAATCACAACAGCAGTCATCTCATGGCACTTTACACATAAAGGTCACAAACCCTTTATGTGGAGTTATAAAAGGATTATACGGAAATTCGGGTTTTCGTGTCGCGTGGTGTCAGTAGACCTCGGTGTTTAAAAAAACTGTATGAAACACAGCCTGCAGAGCCATCCAAAGGTAATCCCGTGAGATATTTTGTAGACTGTAGACCTGTTAGTACAATTCCATGCAGTACATAAATTACGTATCGTTACGTATGTTTCTTGCCACATCCAATATGGCGGTGAGGAAACTCCCACATGCACAACAAGTCTACCTAGCCGACTCACTGAACCAGTCAGGTTCATGATTCACATGTCGGCATTGGCAAGTGAGTCTATTGAGTCTAAGTTTGCAAGTTCCCCGGGTGTTGGAGTGCTCGGCTTGGCATTAGCGAGGAAGCAGCTCGGACAGGAAAAGGAGAGTTGATGGGAGGCAAGGAGCAGATGAGTTGTTTTTCCATGGGGTTATTATTTTAATACAAATGTAGTTAAGAGTAGAGTTGGCCTGTTGGCCTCACAGTCAGGGGATCAGGGTTCGAATATCCTTTGGGCATCTCTGTGTGGAGTTTGCATGTTCTGTTTTCTCCGGGTACTCCGGTTTCCCCCCACATTCCAAAAACATGCATGTTAGGTTAATTGGGGATTCTAAATTGTCCATTGGTATGAATGTGAGTGTGAATGTTTGTTTGTCTGCCCTGCGATTGACTGGCGACCAGTCCAGGGTGTACCCCGCCTGCTGCCCAAAGTAAACTGGGATGGGCTCCAGCATACCCACGACCCTGGCCTAGAAAATGGATGGACAGTTAGGAGTAGCGGTTACACAGTTAATGACTTGCGAGTTTTGAACGACTCGCCCAATACTCGACCATGTCTAATCTGTGTGAAAAAAATGACATCATTCTTTTAAAGAGGATTGTGATAAAAGCTACTGTCAACATTTTAGTGGAGTGGAGTGTTCTACACTTGGATTCTGGTGGGATTTGCACATTCAAATGAATACTGAATGAGAATGGACATTTTTGTCAGAGATCCAAAAAACAATACACCCCTTTTAGTGTTAAAAATCCCACCATGTTTATTGTTTGTCTTATGTTCCACTGATGATGTTTTCCGTCAAAGGTTAAGATTTTGTACTTTGCCGGTCACTGAACGCATCATAGTTGCATACAATGCAACACTGCAGTTTATATTAAGGTTAGGTGATACTGCAAATTTTGTTATAACCCGTTAACAAGTAAATAAAGGGACAGCACTGAAATAGGTGCCTTTTTTTTCAATGTTCTTGAGTGACAGCAATTGACTGGTGACCAGTCCAGGGTGTACCCCGCCTCTCGCCCAAAGTCAGCTGGGATAGGCTCCAGCACACCTTAATGTAGAGCCAAACCAGAGACATGTGGCAGAAAATGGAAAAAAAATCCGGAATGGCATAGTCTCAGCCAATGATCAGCTCTAAGATAATCAAAGACCGTCTGGAGTTACCTGTAAGTACTGTGACAGTTAGAAGATGTCTGCGTGAAGCTAATATATTTACAAGAATCTCCGGCAAAGTCCCTCTGTTAAAAAAAGCATGAGCAGAAGAGGTTGGTTTTCCAAAGAACACATCAACTGGCCTAAAGAGAAATGGAGGAACATTCTGTGGACTGATGAGACTAAAATTGTTCTTTTTGTGTCCAAGGGCCGCAGACAGTTTTTGAGACAGCCCCCAAACTCTGAATTCAAGCCACAGTACACAGTGAAGACAGTGAAGCATCATGATATGGGCATGTTTCTGCTACTATGTTGTTGGGCCTACTTATCCCATAGCAGGGATCATGGATCAGTTGAATACATCAACGGCAGACAAATGCTAACTGATCCATTGGACCATGACCCTCCCGTTCTGCACATGCCTTTTAATAAACAGAGGGAACTTGCAGGGTATTCTAGAAAATAGATTAGCTAGACACAGAACTGTCACATTGCTTGTAGGTAACTCTGGAAATGTCCTTGATCATCTTAGAGCTGATTCGTTTTGATAGTTGTCGTCCGTTTTCTACCACGTTTCTCAGATTTTGCTTTCCATTTTAAGCCATAGGAGACAGCCAAACATTTTTTGCACCTCTTCATAAGTTTTCCCCTTTCCAATTAACTTTTTAATCAAAGTACGCTGTTCTTTTGAACAATGTCTTGAGCGACCCGGTTTCCTCAGGCTTTCAAAAAGAAATGCATATTCAACAAGTGCTGATTTCATCGTTGAGTAGGATTCCCACTTGTATTTCACAAAACTGATGACTGATTACTGATTGAATGCCCCTTTCAACTAATTGCCCAATTGCACAGCCTTAAGAGCGTGCATATCATGAATGCTGGGTCTTGCTTGTTTTCTGAGAATCTAGTGCAACCACTGGTAACTTGTTTGCCACGTAGCAATAAAAATATACTAATAACAGTGATTCATCTGGTTATTATGTTGAACACTTCTGTGGATAAAGTTCATGTCTAAAGCAGTTCTTTGATACTACAATGCAACTGGTAAGACAGATGAATACTGTAATACAGATTCAAACCCCTTGGAGTGCACACCGTTATTCACTTACAATAAATTGAGTATTCATGATGGATACAGTATTACTGTCCCATTCTGTAGGTTGGTGCTGGTGCCTGTGGGCACACCTGATGCTGATTGCTCTACCCCCCCATTTAAGCTGACTGCTTTCAGCTGGTGGCTGCAAGCTTCTTTGTCTCGACTCCTGTCCAGCACCCCGACTGCTTATTCTAGTGTTTTTGGTTTTTTCTTTTTTGGTCTTTCTTTTCTATTTTTTTTTTCTTTTTCTTTTGTTTTTTTTTTCTCCTGTTTTACGGTGTTGTTCCTGATTTGGTTTTTTTTTAAATTTTTTTTTACTAACTCCACTGACCACTTTGTGGTGCAAACCTGCACAAGAACGTGAGCACCTATCAAACGAAGCGAAAACGCGGCTGTTTTGTTCGGATAGTTCGGCATATATATTGACCTACATTAGCATCTCGGCGGTGTAGAAATGTATCATGGAGGATTTTTTTTCTTCTTCCCAAAAACAGACTTTCAGTCTGAGAAAAGAAGAGAAGTCTTGAGCAGACAGAGAGTGATAACATCTAATTGCAGGACAACTAGGACAAGGACACACTGAGGAAATGTGTGTGTGTGTGTGTGTGTGTGTGTGTGTGTGTGTGTGTGCGTGTGTGTGTGTGTGTGTGAGAGACCAGCGGGTGTGATTGGAGATAGAGCTGTCTGGATAGTGATTTACCGATAGAGAGAGTAGGGGGTACGACTGAAAGGGAATCAATAGGAAGGAAAGCAAAAAAAAAAAAGACAGAGACATACATGGCGGAGTAAAAAGATGGAAGGAGGTAAAGGGGGGGCAGATTAGGATTTAGGGACAAAGATAACTAGTACTCGAGGAAGGAAAAGGTAGAAAAAAAGGATAATATGCTGCATGGTTTCATTGCATTGAGGGGACTAGAATTATTTCTTCAAGATTATGTACAATGGGGGGAAATTGCGCGGCCCAGAGGCCATTGAGTTCCATTTATTTCAAGCCGAACCATCAGGTTGATCAGACCACTCTTCAACCTGAGCCTCGCCAAGAACTCTTCTGAGCATTAAACAATAAAATACATTAATAGAATACTAAATACAATACAGACAGTATTAAAGTAGTACAATATAATTAATAATATGCCAAAGCACTAGCAAGCTTTCCTATCCAATAATAAGACCACTAGGCTGTTGTTACTGTGAAGACCAGGCGGTTATGTGTAGTTCTGTCATTTCTGACCGCCATTGAACATGACATGGGTCCTAACTGAGGATGCGTGCAGTTGAGTTTTGCTGATGTTGTTTTGGCGTGGTTGCGCCCTAAAGGAGCCTGTTGTTGATGGACCGCTTCCTCATCGTCCTTACAATGTCCAGGTAAACGTTTCATTATCATTTTTAATCCTCATAACGCACATCGGACCCGGTTTACAAAAGGTTTGCGTTTATTTAAAAAACACGTTCAAACTCGACTGCGCGTGCAAAACCAATCTACTGACAGGGAGTTTTGAGGATTGTGTCTGTCAAATGAGCAAAATAGCACTTGAGGTCCATTTTTTTTCATGTATGCCAAATATATGCTGAATATCAAAACGCACAAAATATTGGGGGAGGAGATTTACCAAAGCTATAACCTTTTCGGGGTCAATGTTTAGCATGCTTCAAAGGTAAACTCTTGCAAGCAATCAAAGTCCACCACTAGTAAATAATACCAGTAGAACAAGACCATAGTGTATTCATTCAACTCGTTTCTGAGCGAGTCTTGTTGAATCGAATTATGGAAAATGTAGGAATTTTTAAAATTGTCCTCATGGACAGCCCACGTGTCCTGAAGGGGCTGGACATTTTGATGTTAAAATGGTTTTGAAGCAGTTGAGAAATGTGGAGAAATGAGAAAAACAGAGAATGAGTTTTGAAATGCATCACTATTGAGTGATTACACAATGACTGAAGATCGAACCAACAACCACTGATCTACCCCCTGAGTCATGTCAGCCTATAATATAAGCAGAATGTTGCAAAATTTTCATCAGTATGGAGCGTCTATTTTTATTTTCGAGAAACGTGGAATGAGCCAGTAGACAACACCTGCCACCTGTACTTCACCTTCAACTCAGTCAAATATAAATGACGCCTAACATTGATTTGATGTTATAGTTTCTGGAAGTCTCTGAACCTACCATTTAAAAGACAGACTGTTTATATTTTTTTGCAAGAGGGCGAATTTGCAAAATTAGATCAAACACCCATTTTGCAGCCCTCCGATTCAAATCATAAATGATTCACATGGCCCGGGGTTATGGGAAGATGCGATCGAATATACGTATAATTGTTCAAACTCCAATTCTAACTCTTGGTACAACGTGGGCGAGTGACCCCAATAGAAAATCTGATTTGTTGTTGTCTTACATCTCACTCAAGATGTTTTCCCCCTTTTGAAATGTTCCGTGACGTGACTTCTTGTACTTAGGCTAAGCTGAGACTTCCCGGGAAGCCCACAGGCACAGCGTGGCGTTTTGGACCGTATAAACTGCCGCTCTGATCAGCATAAAAGCCTGTTTGGCGGCGTCAACATCAAACGCGAGAAGATATACGGTTGCTGCGCTTCGCCGTCTGAGTCTTTTGCCGGATGAGGCTGAATGTAATATAAGAACCCAAAACCTAAGCGGTTGAGAGGTGCTGGTGGCATCTAATGTGTCACATAATTTACCTGCTTTTGGATTAATGTGGGTCACCAAACCAGGATGTGTTTTTCCAGGATGTGTCCTGTTTTCGCATCCTGGCGTCTGCATCTTATGTATTTTTAGAAAGTGATGCAAATATCCTAGTTTTCAATGTTTTTCATTGGGACATGTAATGTAAAATCCTCGGACGCTGTTCTTGTGACTTACTAGGGCATATTTTCCCAGAGAATATTGATGACATTCCAAAATTTAGCAAGGAAACTGTTTTAAAATATTCATCTTCTTGTAATTTGTGTTTGGCTATAAGTAGAATTTTGTAATAATATTTTTGGTTACATAAAAACCAAAACATTGGAAAAGCGATGCAATTTTCCCCATAGTGTAATCCATAATGTAAATCCAATTAGTTATTTTTCTTGTCTTGCCACTCCGGGCCTTAACCAGAACTGTGGTTGTGGTATTTCCTTTCTTCACTATGTTCCTCACAGTGGGAACTGACAGCTGAAATCTCTGAGCTAGCTTTTTGTATCCTTCCCCCAAACCCTGATGTTGCGCAATCTTTGTTTTCAGGTCAATTGACAGTGGTTTTGAGTCTCCCATGTTGCCACACTTCAGACAAAATGCAAAGAGGAGAACAACTTGCAGTTGGCTACCTTAAATACCCTTTCTCGCGACTGGCATGACCTGTGTATGTAGGTCAAGGGTCAGTGAGCTTACCAAAAAAACTTTGTGTTCCATTAATTAGTGCTACGGTGGATGAGTGGGTAGCACGGTGGCCTCACAGTCAGGAGGTTCAGGGTTCGAATCTCCGTTGGGCATCTCTGTGTGGAGTCCCCGTGCGTGTGTGGGTTTTCTCCGGGTACTCCGGTTTACTTCCACATTCTAAAAACATGCATGCTAGGTTAATTGGTGACACTAAACTGTCCATCGGTATGAATGTGAGTGAGAATGATTATTTGTCTATATGTGCCCTGCGATTGGCTGGCGACCAGTCCAGGGTGTACCCCGCCTCTCGCCCAAAGTCTGCTGGGATAGGCTCCAGCATCCCCGCGACCCTAATGAGGATAAGCGGTATAGAAAATGAATGAATGAATAATCAGTTCTAAAAGTATTCAAATAAATAAAACAGCCAGGGTGTCCAAATTTAAGCACCTACCTCATTTTGTTTCACTTCACCTCACTTTCTGTAAATCCTTAAAACTTCATTTCACTTCTCAAAAATCTGCTATGTGATATCTTTAACTGAAATTGATAATCCAAACTAATGATTTATAAAGGAACATCTTAAAAATTGTCTGAGGTGGCCAAACTTTTGCATACTACTGTATAAGGCATTCTAAAATGCATTGAAGAAAGCATTTCATGTGTAGTATTCTACACTGGCCACAAGGTGTCAGTAATGTTACATTGTTATATTGATGAGACCATAGCCATTGCAGAAAAAACTGTTGACAACCCTCCTTCCATCCATCCATTTTCTTTGCTGTTTATCTTCATTAGGGTCGCGGGTATGCTGGAGCCTATCCCAGCTGACTTTGGGTGGGAGGCGGGGTACACCCTGGACTGGTCGTCAGTCAATCGCAGGGCCGACATACAAACATTCGCACTCACATTCATACCGATGGACAATTTAGAGTCGCCAATTAACCTAACATGCATGTTTTGGGAATGTGGGAGGGAATCGGAGTAGCCAGAGTAAAACCCACGTCCACAAGTAAAAAATGTGTGTGTCTATATTGTGGCTTTTTTTTTTAAATTATGTCTATTATATTGGCTAATATGAGTGTAAAGATGACCATAGGGGTGTTAGTTCATATCTAAAGGGCTCTAATAATGTTAAAACCGCATTTATACAGTAGTAAACAGGTTTCTTATGCTTAAAACTGTTCAAATATAAAATTCATAGATAAGAAATCAAATCAGACTTTGTGGAAATTCACTTACCAGGGTCAGGTCTCCAATCGATTAGCCATGAGGGAATTCAAGACACACAAAATATGAAAAAAGAATACATCTTACTTAATTACTGGTTTACATGCAAAAAAACATGAAAAATAATAGACACATTAAAAGAACTTAAAATTGTGGAGCGGTATCTGGCAGAGGTTTTTCATCAAATAACTGAATGTAAGAATGTTAAACAGTTCTTAGAGCAAGGCCAGTCTTCCTGGTTGAAGGTGCATCGTGAATCAGCACCAAGGTCAGAGTTAATTGTGATGTAAACACGCCTTAATGCTCACACGAGAAGATCCACTGCACTGATGTTAGGTCACATTTACCATTTGAAACGCTGGAGGAGCACCCTATTAGTGGCAATGAAACTGCATTTCCAACTCACCTGCAGCTTTTATTGCAAAATCTATAAACCATCACTGCATCCATAGTTTTCCTTTGTGTTTTACTACCTTTGTTGTCTAACAATCTCTTTATGGTGTGCTAGCGCTACAAACCTGGCTTGATCGAAGTGTAAGGCTGCCCCGGGGATACAAATTGGCTCTTGGCTATAAATAACACCTTGTGCGGAGCAGTTTAGCTAAACATGAATGTGCTGGGGAATGGGCACCGTGTGTATTTTGATCAAACACGACGACAAGCAGGCAGTAAAGCAGGGCAAATCTGGTGTTCCGGTAAACAATGCTTGTTTTAGTGCCGCGCAGCACACTGGCCGTAGAAAAATCAACATACCTTTTCCTGTTGATCATGTCATAAAATACCAATTTCATGTTGGGATGTGTTTTATTGGTTAGCCTTGTTGATGGGTTGCCGTCAAGGTACAGTTCTGTCATTTTGCATGTGAAACTGGGTTGTCAATAGGGTTGCAAAGATATGCACGGAATGACTGACCTCTGTTCTTTTGGGCCAAAAATATTCATTTTAGTCATTTCTCTATGTGATAATTCAATGAGAGGTGAAAATGAGAGACCTAGTCTCCCCCAAGGCTTCCTACTGGTCGGACTTGCCCTGAACCTCCCCAGGGAGGCGTCCGAGATGCATCCTGACCAGACGCCTGAGCCACCTCATCTGGCTCCTCTCAACGTTGTGGAGCGGCGTCTCTCCTCCGAGTTTCTCCCAGATGGTGGAGCTTCTCACCCTATCTGTAAAGAAAAGCCTATGAAGGAAACTCATTTTGGCTGCTTGTATACTCGATTTTGTCCTTTCCGCCAAACCCAAATCTCCTGACCATGCAGTAGGTGAGGTCAGGAACATAAAGAGGATCTGGCCTGTTGTTCACCACAAAGGGCCGATGCAGAGGCTGCATGGCTGCAGACGCCGCTCCAATCTGCCCGTCAATCTCGCTTTCCATCCTTTCCTCACTGGTGAACAAAGCCACGAGTTACTGAACCCTTTTGGATGCTGTGGCTCGTCCCAGTCGCTCCACACTTGGCTTCAAACTGATGAACTGTGTACCAATATAACTCACGGTACTGTAACTATATACATAAATATAATATTTGTGCTTTTCCTCTTTCCTGCAGGCCCAGACGCCTCTTCGTCATCGCCTTCTTCATCTAGTCCCGGTGGTTTTGCGGACTTCACTTTTACCCAAGAGCCTCAGGACACGGTGACGGTGCGAGGTGGCCTACTGCAGCTTGACTGCCAGGCCCGCTCAGACACGGCAGCCGGAAGCCCCACCATCACATGGCGGAAGGACGGCGTGCTCCTCAGTGCACTGGTGGATGAGCGGCGGCAGGAGCTGGCCAACGGATCGCTGCTGGTTCAGAATATTGTCCACTCACGTCACCACCGTCCTGATGAGGGGGAGTACCAGTGTCTCGCCACACTGGATGGCCTGGGAAGTATTGTGAGCCGGACTGCGAAAGTCACCGTGGCAGGTAATCCCACAATCCCAACGTGAGACAAGAACTCGCGTTATTAGTGGTCAAAACAAATTGTTAAGTAGTATTGTGGACACTAGGTGGCGGTAATGTCACAAAACACAACCTTACATAACATTATCTTAACACCGCATGAAGTCATGTCCGACATGACTTTCCCCATTCTGTATGAAAGAGGTAAGGTACGTTTTTGGCTTCTTAAGTTTAGAAGAAATACATTTGAGGCTGACTGGTTAGCTCACTAGCCAGCGGCGGTCTTGAGCGGCGCAATGTGGCGGAAATAATGACTAAGTGGAGTTTAAAGGTGACTATAGGGGTGTTGTTTCATGTCTACAGGGCTCTAGTGATTTTAAACATATGACAAATGATACCGCATACAATAGTGTTCAAAATAATTGAAGTTCGGTGGTAATGGTTTAATTTGATTTGAACATGCATGTAAATGACATTGGAGTACAGCACTTAATACGATGGACAGTTCCATTTTTGTAGGATTTCCCCTGTTTCAATACATTTGTGCACTTCCTGCAGTTAGTAAGTCTAAAATGCATAAGTAAGGTCGTGTGACAGCGTGTTTAATAATAGTTGATGTCCTTATCAATGTAAACCATTTATGTTTATGTCCTGATGAATGATAATCATCATAAATAAGAATAGTAATGAGTATAAACAAACAGAACCATACATGCTTGTAGTATCGACATCGTGCTCACTAGGAATGAAAAGTTAGTGATACAGTGGTGTTACGTTTTTGCCTCAGGATTGTAGCGACGACCCCAGGATGCGTCGGATGAGACTCAAATGCGGGTGAACTGACTTACCTGCATTTGAGTCTGCATTACCTGCATTACCTGTGCACTCACCTGCACAGACAAGGAATTAGGTGTACTATAAGTAGACATGCCACTGGACGTCCAATGTGACCAACCAGATGAAGTACTGTTATTAGTATATTTTCACGGCTACATGGCAAGCAAGTTACCAGTAGGTGCAGTAGATTCTCAGAAAACAAGACCCAGCATTCATGATATGCACGCTCTTAGGGCTGTGCTATTGGGCCATTAGTTGAAAGGGGGTGTGTTCCAAAAAATAGTGTGGCATTCAACCAGGAACTGCGATGTATTCCAACTTGTTCAAATAAATTAAACCATTACTGTATTTAAAAAAAAACCCACTTGCCGCTTTATTGGTGGCGCGCACGAGTGCCTCTGCATTTTCTTTTCGGTTTCACTTTCCATCACATCCACTAATTGTGCTTGTTGTTATTATGGTTATTGAAGTTCCCAAGGTAGATTTTCCGAGCAAGTCGGTCTCCAAGTCCCTGTGCTGCAGTGATTTGCATGTTAACGGCAATCCCTCACACAGATGGTTAGCGGTTTGAGCGCACGTAAGAAGTAAGAAGACGGCGCCATGTTCAGCACGTTCAGTTCCAGCCTCTTCCTCCGTCTCCTTGATGCTTCTTTCTCTCACTCCCTAGCCATCCTCTCTCTGTCCTTTCATGTTTCCTCGTGAAATCATTAAATCACAACATCAAACATCCAAGGCAGGGCAGGAGAGATAAGAAAATAGAATAAGAATAATAAAAATGGAACATAACACCTCAAATTTGTAGTGCAATAATACATAATTAGGTTCTCAATCTCCTAGTGGAGCAGGACAGAGATAGTAATCTGCCACTGAAACTGCTCTTCTGTTGGGAGATGGAGCTGTGCATTGGGTGATGCTGGTTCTCCAAGATGGAAAGGAGCCTCCTCAGTGTCCTTCGCTCTGCCACAGATGTCAGGCTGTCTGCCACATTTAGAAGTACTCTGAAGACACTGCTACGTGTACAGAGGCCATCTAAAAGATGGTCATTGATTTTTGCAGGAGTAAGCCTCCCCTGCAGCCACTCGGTATAAATTCCATCAAAGCAGTCCGGGTTTGCAAATATTTGGGTGTGTACCTCGGAGTGGTCCCTAAACACGGATACGCTCCAAAGAAGGGACAGAGAAGGCTTTTCTTCCTGAGATGGGGCTTTTCATGTATCTGCTCATGCTCTACTGGGCTGTTATCTGCAGAGCTTTGGCTTTTGCAGCTGTCTGCTGGGGTGGAAAATAATACAGTACCAGAGAGTGGTTTGAACACACAGGACACTGAGTAGATGGAAGAGTGAAAAACAAGCTGCAATCAACCACCGCCTCCATCATAGGAGACAAAGTGGGAGGCTCCACTTAGTTTTTTTTTCGACAAAAATTCAACTTAAAAGAACAATGCAAAAAAACGTTCGTACTTCGGTATGTGGAATCAAACTATGGAGCGGATCGCGTAGGGAAGTAAAACCAGGCTCTACAATGAGTGCTTTCAAGAAAGAAGTACAAGCAGTTGTACAAAATACAAGGAGAGTCCTGAACTACTGCGTACATCAAACGTTATGTGTACTCACTACTACACTTAATAACTCTTCATTCCCTTGGGACTAAATTGTCTGCACCCACAATCCAACTACGTTCTGTTCTATTGTTTATGATTGACACTACTACTCTACACGCGGTCACATGACCTTACTCAGGCGTTTTAAACTCACTAACTGCAGGAAGTGTACAAATGTACTGCAGGAGGGGAAATCCTACGGGGGTAGGATTAAATGAGCTCTGCTTCTTCCGACTCCTTTTGGACGTGTGGAACTGTCAATTGCATTAAGTGATGTATTCCAATGTCCTTTACATGCATGTTCAAATCAAATGAAACCATTACCATCACCACAAATACCTATACTCATTTTAAAATGTGTCTTTAGGTGCCAGAAAGCTTGCTGGATGCATGCATTGAATGCATGCATGAAATGATGCATTGAATGCATGCATTGAATGCAAAAATAAGTACAAACAACAAATTAAATGGATAAAGAACATTTCATTGTTTTACTTTATTGAAAACGCTGAGGAGCAACAATAACATCTCATCTTCATTTATTCTGTTTCGTATTCGTTTAGCAATATTAGCATTCTTGATTTCTTTTTGGCCGCACAGTGGACAAGTGGTTAGCATGTTGACACTTGGAAACGTGGGTCTGAATCTCCGTCGGGCGTCTGTGTGGAGTTTGCATGTTCTCCCTGTGTGTGCGTGGGTTTTCTGCGGGTACTCCGGTTTCCTCCCACATTCCCAAAACATGCATGTTATGTTAATTGGCGACTCTAAATTGTCCATTAGAGTGTGAATGCTTGTTTGTCCGCCCTGCGATTGGCTGGCGACCAGTCCAGGGTGTACCCCGGCCCTCAATGTTAATGCAAACTTCCTGCACATCCTGCCCATACTGGCCACGCAGACATCACCTTTGAATTGAGAACTTGTAGTACAAGTACAATCACATTTTAACCTTATTTGAAAAATGACATCACTAAACTTTCTTTAGCCCCATGATGGGTTATTTAGCGGTCACTTTCAATAAAGAAGCACAGAGACTAATTGTAATGGTAACAGTTCAGAATAATTGTTGACATGTAAGACAGTCTGGAGTTACCTGTAAGTACTGTGAGTTAGTGAATCTATGACCCGATCCATGTCCCCCAATGGAATAAGCAGAATTTGACTGTTTTCGAAGATTATTTAAAAAGTCAAGGAATAAATAGATATGAAATGGTATAGAATTTTATATGACTTACCAAAAAGGTTGCCGTATGTTTACCCAATATTTTAGGTCACAGCATACTTTTTTGGGGTAAGACTGACAGGAAGGGGTGTAACGGTACACTAAAATGTCATTTCGGTTTGGTTAAATTTTTTTAAGAGCTCGGTTCGATTAATTTTCGGTACAAAAAAGTGACTTTAAATGCTTTTATCTTACAAAATGCAAAGAATATACATTTTTTAATAAATAAAATGCATTTAGAAAAATAATTTTGGGGGTATTTTTAATAACTCAGCCCCTGACTTTTTAAAATAGAAAAATAATAAAATAAACTGTTGCATCAAAAAAAAAAGTTGTTAATATCGTAAACTTTGAACAGCTATCAGCATTTGCACTCCGCTGCTTTTCTTTCTTCTAGATGTAACATTCACTGATGATACCAGACGATACCAGATGATACCGTTTTAGGTGCACATGTGTTTGCTGCACCAAACCCGATCTCTGTGGTACAATGTCACACAACTTTGGATTTATCCGCTTGCCTTTGTCCATCCCTAACTTTAACAGGGAAGCCAAAGTGTTCCCAAACAGGAGAGCGTAGTGACATGGGAGGGTCTTCCGGCTCAGCCTTCTCGCTGCCATTTGCTGTGATTGAGATACTAACGCCATCAAAACAAAGCGTCTGTCACCGACACAGAAAAATAAGTTTTGCAAATATGTTTTTGTTTTTTAATGTTTTTAATTTATTCTAGCTAGCGTGTTGTGCACGCACAGGTTTTAGTTTTGCCAGTTTTGGATGTGAAATGTGTCCTAAATGGTATTTATTGTGGTCTTGGAAAAAGTCAAGGCTTAAATTTGATGTGTTGAAACCTTCAGATGCCCTTTTTCAATAAACTTGCGTCAAGGTATAGGCTGGAAAACACCATGGGGCCATATGGCTTGAGTTTTTGCCATGCTCCGCAGAGTCCTGGACTATTATTTTGGTGTTCTGTGCTTCCTGATGGGGGTAAGGCGCAGCTATTCCCAATGGCAGTTAGTTGGATTTATAAACCCAGCGTCATCACAGTGATGCTGCTGGTTCATCATTTTAGTCACCTCTGTTTTCCTTGCCCAGGCTGTCATCTAGATTCTTCCTTGTTGTTACTGCCAAGAGCTCCACGTGACTTCACACAGTATTTTTTCCTCAGTTGCTTTATGTTATTCATTGATGCACACTGTGAGTACCTCTGTAACTGCTCTTATTCATTAAAATACTTTTTATTTTGCACATTACTCTTCTGTCTCTCCATCCCTCGGGTCAACCACTCGATAGCTCCTCAGATCTTGACTGACAATGATACTACAAAAATGTAGTATATTACACAGGTAAAATGCCTAAAAATGTAATACGTAAAGTAAATGTGAAGTTTGTTTGGTGGATATGAATGGCTTTGGGCACTTTTGAAAACATACAAGATGATTTTTTTTCCACCATTTTTAATCCACAAGTACAATCAACCTGGTCCAGCCAGCCACATGTTGTGCCCGGACTCAAATCTGGTCCTAAAGCCTCGTTTACACTAGCACTCACTTTGTCCCCGCAGTGGCAGACAATTTTGCATGCCATTTTAAATTAACTTGTGTGAGTAAACTGTGGCTGCGCGCAAAGAACATTTGGAAATGTTCAAAATTTGTGGCACACATCATTTCCGTGAACTAGTCGTGAATGCGACGTGGACACACTGCAGAATGTGCAAAAATTGCGGGCGTGTCTCATTCACATGCATGCTCTGGTGGTGGATAAGTTATAAGCAATTTGGAGGCAAATCCCAAATAAAATTTCCTTTTGATTTTCTGACAATAATTAATCATAATGCCCAAAGCAATGCCTTCAAGTCAGCAATTTCCTTTCCCATCTCTTTTTCTTGTTTGTTTCCTCCTTTATGCTTTGCACGTTCTGTACCTGCAACTGCGAGAAAATATAAACTGACCTTTATTTGTTGCATGGACATCTATGGAGTTCAACATCTTGTTGGTGCCTTGCAAAAATCGGAATGAATGAACCAAGAGAGTGATGCTTGCCGGTGTGTGGCGTCACGCTGGAAATGCCAATTAATGCCATGACTGCTTCATGGAGTGGCGGTGACAATGAATGTCCATGAGGCAACAATGCACCTCAAGTGTAATATTGTCGTGCACCAGACATAAACAGTACTTGACAAGCACTTGACTTGATGCTTGGCGCGGCCGTTAAGGCGTCACAGAGCTATGTTTACCTACTAGACAAAGGACAAAGTAAGAGCATAAAACTAACCACTTTCACACCGAATGGGAGGAGAACTGTTTTTCTACTATTTGTACTATTTCATGGCTGTATCCATGCAATGTCAAGGTAATGATTACTCAAGCCCAGTGACCAGAATATTAAATATGACTCGTCTTTACGTATTTTTTGACAAATAAACCATAGTCTGTGATTTTTGGACAGCTGCTTGAAACGTAATTTTTTCTTGCCGATTAATTAAAGTATCCATCTATCCAGTCAATCACGAAACCGCGAACATTTATGAATTAAGTGTCTTGATTTGAGAGTAGCTGTCGAATGCCGGGACACGTGGTGTGCAGAGACAGACGCAGCGTGAAAGTAAACGCACAGCGAATAGAAGTACTCAAAAACACAAATCTGTGCAAAAACACAACAGGAGGCTTGTGGGCAGTAGCAACAAACCGTTTAGGTGACAGCACGGGCAAGGAGAACAGAGGCGATGAACCAGCGCCGTCCGTGGCTCGACGCTGGGCTTATGAAACAAACTAATTCCAATTGCCAAGAGTCGTGCGGAGATCCCATTGAGGTGAACGGCTGCATACTAGAACCGGCAAGAAGAACACCACAAAAAAAGAAACATCCCAGGCGGGAATCATCCCTCTGGTCTTGCAAAGCATGACATTAATAATTTGTTGACAATAGAGCGAGGAAGCGACGTTTGAACCACTAAGTGGCAAGGGACATATAAATATGCGCATCTGATGATCATGATCATGATGAAAGCGCGCGGCGGTCCTCGGTGTGTGTTTTTTTTGGTGGACTTTTAACTGCTATTTGGATACTGTGATGCTTCCAAGGTGAGATGCTTTCATGTTCATGTTTGTAGTGCTGACCCAGCCTGCAGTTCCTGGAGTTGAGGGTACATCAGTCCAATCTCTGCAAACAAGCTTTCCACTGAACAACTGGGCAATCATTTGAATGATCTAGATTGCTAACCATTGAGTTCTTGGGCGACTTAGACCGTCGTTGCCAGAAGAACCGCCTTCATGGAGTCATTCCAACATGGAGTTGAAGTGCAAACATACAGCAGACTGGAGACATAGTAACATTCTGTCACCCGTTTAGAAATGGCTGAGCGGTAGCATTGAAACATGCAGCCTCAGTCAAATTACACACTGAGGTACTTTGTCTTTTGACAGCTCGAAACCAGCGAGGCTGGCAGTGAGAGGGCTGTGTGCTTATGTAGCCACAGGCTCTTTGCTCTTCAAGTCAATCTGAGCAGACAGCAAGCAGCACAGGCGCTAAACACAGCAGGCTGGACACTGTCTGTCTACAATGTTTGACCCGTCCTTCCCTTTTTGTTGTTCTTCCTGCGGTTCACCATCAAAGTCCTTCACAGGAACACCTGTCATCTTCCAATTTTCTCTCTGATCTTTTCTTATTTCTTGTATTTTGGTTCTTTTTGTTGACCCAGAAAACCTTTTCCTTGCTGCCTCAGCGTGTAGTCATGTAAAAGCATTTGTATGACCTAACCCCCCCCGCCCCTGAACACTGCATGCAAAAACATTACGAGCACAGCCAAATGCGGGGTACCTGCCACTATGCCCATAACGTCAGCAACCATTCCTATGACATACAGGAGTGTTCAAAATAACAGCAGTCCAATGTGACCAACCAGATGAATCACTGCTATTAGTATATTTTTATTATTGCTAAATGGCAGACAAGTTAGGTGTAGGTGCAGTAGATTCTCAGGAAACAAACAAGACCCAGCATTCATGATATGCACATTCTTAAGGCTGTGCAATTGGGCAATTGGTTGAAAGGGGTGTTTAGTTGTATGAGCACAGTTTTGTATAACTGCTTCACGTCTGTGTGGCATGGAGTCAACCAACTTGTGGCACCTTTCAGCTGTTATTCCCCTCCCAAGATTTTTCAACAACATGCCATAATTCATTAACATTTGTTGGTTTTGCTTCAGAAAGAGCATTTTTGATGTCAGCCCACAAGTTCTCCATTGGATTAAGGTCCGGGATTGGGCTGACCACACCAGAACATAACAACATGACATCATTTTGTTGGTTTGGAACTAAGATTTTGCTGGTTTGCTAGTGTGTTTGGGGTCATTTTCTTGTAGAAACTCCCATTTCAACGCCATGTCCCCTTGCAACTGCAAACTGATCCATGATCCCTGGTATGCGATAATAGGCCCAACACCATAGTAAGAGAAAGGCGCCCATATCATGACACTTGCACCACCACGTCTTCACAAATGTTACTCCATTTCTTTTTAGGCCAGTTGATGTGTTCTTTTAAATTCTAACCTAATTGTGACCTGTACATGGCTTTTTTTTTAACAGAGGGACTTTGGGTGGTTTATTGTAAATAGATTAGCGTCACGCCGACATATTCCAACTGTCACAGTACTTACGGGTAACTCCAGCCTGTCTTTGATCATCCTGGATCTGATCATTGGCTGGGCCTTTGCCATTCTGGTTTTTCTTCCAGGGCATGTCCTCTTCAGCATAAGGCAACATGACCTCTTCAAGTATTTTGACGTATGCAAACTGATCCATGATCCCTGCTATGGGATAAATAGGCCCAACACCATAGCAGGAGAAACATGCCCATATCATGATGCTTCACTGTGTGGGGGTCATCTCACAAACTGTCTGGGCCCTTGGAGCCAAAAAGAACAATTTTACTCTCATCATTCCACAAAATGTTCCCCTATTTCTCTTTAGGCCAGTTGATGTGTTCTTTAGCAAATTGTAAACTGTAGCATGTATTTAGTTATTACATGGTAATATGGCTAATATTGCAAAGGATCAGAACAACTAGTGAAGTTCAGAAGATTGTAAGTGTCGACTACCGGAGGACGGTGCAGTAAATGAAGAGAGCACACATGATTATGTTTTAGTGTGAAGTATATTGAAGAAACTAAAGTGTGACAAGCAAAACCAATATTTACAAGACTGCAGTTATTGTTCTTGGTAAAAAGTAAAGAGTTCACAACTTGACAAAAGTGCAAATGAATCAAGTCAACTTGTTAATTCAGAATATGGCAATGGTTTCATTTGATTTGAACATGCATGTAAATGACATTGGAATGCGTCACTTGATACACTTGACAGTTCCACATGTCCAAAAGGAGTAGGAAGAAGCAAAGCTTATTAAATCCTACCCCGTAGGCTCTCCCCTATTTCAATTTGTACACTTCCTGCTGTTACTAAGTCTGTATGCATAAGTAAGGTCATGTGACAGCTTGTTAGATAGTAGTCCTTATCATGGTGAAGAAATTGTATTGCCGTCCTGATGAATGATAATCATAATAAATAATGAATAATAATAGCGATGAGTGGTGTATAACAATTGTAAAAAAACATAGTTGTAGTACAGACGATGTTCTCACTAGGATGAAAAGTTCCTAGTACAAGTATGAGGTGATGTAACAAACATAGCATTGGCAGACAGAAAATTGACTCTCCATGGAAGGAAGTAACATGACCTTGGATGTACACAATATTTCACGATCTTCTTCCTTCTATTTTGTAAACATCAACTGTTTGTAATGTTTTTTAAAGTCGCTCATTGAAGAGCATTTTTTTACTTCTTTACGTAAACAGCTCCATAGTTTGATTCCACATACCGAAGTACTGAAAGTTTTTTGTGTTGTTCTTGCATATTTGTGTTTTAAGTTTATTCCTAAGATCATATTTCTCCTCTTTTGTGGAGAAATATTGTATGACATTCTTTGGTAAGTGGTTGTTGTTTGCTTTATGCATCTTTATAGCGGTTTGAAGGTTTACCAGATCAGCAAATTTTAATAATTGTGATTTTTGAAATAGTGGATTTTTAAGTTCTCTGTACGCCGCATTATGGATTATTCTGACTGCTCTTTTTGGCAGTACATAAAGCTAGTGAAGTGTACTTTTGTAGTTGTTTCCTCATATCTCCGCACAATAAGTTAGATATGGTAACACCAAAGAACTATAGAGAGTTTGGAGTGATTTTTGATCCAGGACCAATTTTATTCAATTCAGTATTGAAGTATTTCTTGCTACCTTATGACGCCCAAAAACTGATGTTCAATCACCCTTTCAATGTCCTCCCCGTCAATTTGTATTTCCTGACAAGCATCTCTTCTGCTATTTCCAAATAGCATCATTTTGCTTTTACTTTGATTCAAGGATACCACTTGAAATAAAACAGTCATGCAGTCCGTGTATGTTAACTAGTTTGGGAAAATTGCCACGTGATTTGATGAAGAGTTTTTGAGTTGAGCAATGACCATCAGCGCAAATTGTCCAGTGGATGATGAGTAAGGGGCAGTGGCAAGTTGACCTGAATGGGAGAAGAGGGGGAGAAGAGAAAAGGACAGACGCAGAGCTTTTTACCAGGCCATGCACAGCCTGTTGACTGCGATAGACGACGTCCTTAGGTTAGGGTTTTTTGATTAGTTTGTCATCTAATTAGGATGGTGGGAATCCAAATGCAGGACACCTGGCCAGTTCAGTAGTTCCCAAAAAAGACATAAGATAAAACGGGTCAATAAGGCACTGATCTGGTTCTGCAGCTGCTGTACCTTGGCTTCTCTCCCCCACGTCTGAGGAGACAGATGCCAGAGCAGCTCATATAGGCCTTACTGAGCATGTGATTGGCTAATCACTTGATTGCTAATTGAAAACACCTGCTGCTTTACGGCGGATTCATCTAAATACATTAGCTTCACGCAGACGTCTTCTAACTGTCACAGTACTTACAGGTAACTCCAGACTGTCTTTGATCGATCATCCTGGAGCTGATCATTGGCTGAGCCTTTCACAATATACAGTAAATAGAGTGGTGTGAAAAACTGTTTGCCCCCTTCCGGACTTTTTATTCTTTTGCATGTTTGTCACACTTAAATGTTTCTGCTATTAGTCAAAGATAACATAATTGAACACAAAATGATGACTGCCAAGACCTTTGGGAAAATATCTTGTGGACTGACGAGACAAAAGTCAAACTTTTTGGAAGGTGCGTGTCCCGTTACATCTGGCGTAAAAATAACACAGCATTTCATAAAAAGAACAGTAAAATCTGGTGGTGGTAGTGTGATGGTCTGGGCTTGTTTTGCTGCTTCAGGACCTGGAAGGCTTGCTGTGACAGATGGAAGCATGAATTCTACTGTCTAGCAAAAAATCCTGAAGGAGAAGGTCCGGCCATCTGTTGGTCAACTCAAGCTAAAGCCATCTTGGGTGCTGCAGCAGGACTAGGACCCAAAACACACCAGCAAATCCACCTCTGATTGGCTGAAGATAAACTAAATGAAGACTTTGGAGTGGCCTAGTCAAAGTCCTGACCTGAATCCCATGGAGATGCTGTGGCAGGAGCTTAAGAAGGCGCTTCATGCTAGAAAAGCCTCAAATAAAGCTGAATGACAACAATTCTGCAAAGATGAGTGGGCCAAAATTCCTCCAGAGCGTGTAAAAGACTTGTTGCAAGTTAAACGTTTGATTGCAGTTATTGCTGCTAAGGGCGGCCCAAGCAGTTATTAGGTGCAGGGGCAATGACTTTTTCACACAGGGCTATGTGGGTTTGGATTTTTTTCTCCCTAAATAATAAAAACATTCATTTAAAAACTACATTTTGTGTTTACTTGTGTTATCTTTGAAAAATGTGTTTGATGATCACAAACATGCAAAAGAATAAAAAGTCAGGAAGGGGGCAAATAGTTTTTCACACCACTGTAAATCAGAACCTTGGTTCTACAAGGTCCAACTCAAACCAAAACATACTCTAACCAAAACAATTTTGGGAAATCTAAATGTGTATAAATGATGAATGAAAGAGATAGATGAACATTTCAGTTGATTTTTCCTTGACTGAAAACGCAATTACGTGCTTGTTGGCAAAGACACAAAGAGGCACCAAGATAAACACGGACACCACCTTTGTGTTTTGCTACAAGTTATTTCTTGAATTCGGTAGTTTCTTCTGCTTTATTTTAATTGATCATGACAAAACCCATGCCAAATCGCGTGCTAATTGGAAAATGTACACAGACCTCGGCAAATATTTTGTGGTCAATTTTTCACTCAAACCAAAGGAACGCAATCATATACCATACAGTCAATTAGGACCGCAGAATTTTGGAAAACACGACTTCCAGTTGTGGGTTGTGTCTTTAATTTCCTGGTAGTCTAGATTATGTCATCTTTATTATTTGTCCATTTTCTTTATGTGTTTGACAGCAAGTACTTGGGCTTCCTCCAGTCTTACATTTAACCAGATGTACAGTAGTGTTCAAAATAATACAGTCCATTGTGACTAACCAGATTAAGTACTGTTATTAGTGTATTTTTATTGCTACATGGCAAACAAATTAAGTAGGTGCAGTAGATTCTGAGAAAACAAACATGACCCAGCATTCATTATATGCACGCTCCTAAGGCTGTGCAATTGGACAATTAGTTGACAGTGGTGTGTTCAGAAATAGCAGTGTAGCATTCAACCAGTGATCAATTTTATGAAAAAACAGGTGTGAACCAAGTGGCCCCTATTTAAGGATAGAACCAGCACTTGTTGAACATGCATTTCTCCTGGAAAGCCTGAGGAAAATGGGTTGTTCAAGACATTGTTCAAAAGAGCAGCATACTTTGATTCAAAAGTTGATTGGGGAGAGGAAAACTTGAAGAGGTGCAAAAAATGTTTGGCTGTTCTACTCAAATAATCTCCAATGCCGGGAAGTGGAGAGCAAAACCAGAGACACGTGGCAGAAAAAAGAGGACAACTATCAAAATGGATGGAAGAATAACCAGAATGGCAAAGGCTGAGCCAATGATCAGCTCCAGGATGATCAAAGACAGTCTGGAGTTACCTGTAAGTACTGTGGCAGTTAGAATACGTATGTGTGAAGATAATCTATTTACAAGAATCCCCCTGCAAAGTCCCTCTGTTAAAAAAGGCATGTGTAGAAGAAGATACAATTTGCCAAAGAACACATCAACTGGCCTGAAGTGAAATTGAGGAACATTTTTTGGACTGAGAGTAAAATTGTTTTTTGGTCCAAGGGCCGCAGAAAGTTTGTGAGACGACCCCCAGACTCTGAATTCAAGCCACAGTTCCACAGTTCTTGTACTATGGTGTTGGGCCTATTTATCCCATAGCAGGGATCATGGATCAGTTTGCATATGTCAAAATACTTGAAGAGGTCATGTTGCCTTATGCTGAAGAGGACATGCCCTTGAAGTGGCTGTTTCAACAAGACAATGACCCCAAAAAAACTAGTAAACCAGCAAAATCTTGGTTCCAAACCAACAAAATTCATGTTATGGAGTGGCCAGCCCAATCCCCGGACCTTAATCCAATGGAGAACTTGTGGGGTGACATCAAAAATGCTGTTTCTGAAGCAAAACCAAGAAATGTTAATGAATCGTGGAATGTTGTTGAAAAATCTTGGGAGTGGATAACAGCTGAAAGGTGCCACAGGTTGGTTGACTCCATGCCACACAGATGTGAAGCAGTTATACAAAACTGTATTCATACAACTAAATATTAGTTTAGTGATTCACAGGATTGCCAAATCCTAGAAACAAAAAAGTTGGTCCAAAATAGTTTAACGGCATAGTCAACGGCAGACACGGCTATTTTTTGAACACACCCTTTTCAACTAATTGCCCAATTGCACAGCCTTAAGAGCGTGCATATCATGAATGCTGGGTCTTGTTTGTTTCCTGAGAATCTACTGCACCTACTGTTAACTTGTTTGCCATGTAGCAATAAAAATATACTAATAACATTACTTCATCTGGTTAGTCACATTGGACTGCTCTTATTTTGAACGCTACTGTAAATTTTGCAGTTGGTGCTCTTTGAATTTTTACCTCGCTTCCACAAGCCGCTGCTTTTTTTCCCGCCAATGTCAGTTTTGCGTTTTGGTGTAGAGGCTGCGAGCCATTTGTTTTGAAGAATGGCTTAATTTAAGTGGTCTTTCTGCCGTTCTTCATGGGAGGTCCCAGAAGGATAGTCAATCGAAAGACTGCACATAATCCGTTAAATCAAAAACATGGCACACTCGCTCCCTCGACAGTATATTCACGGCCGTAATAAGGACGAGTCAAAAGAAAAGTCAATGACTTCATTAAAGCAGTCTGCCCTGAGCTGATTGATGCGGGTAGAACTACGGCAGCAGAGCTAACTCAACCCGGGTGACAGGGAAAGCGAGGCAGCGCGCATCCTTCAGTGCAATGGCAGCATTTCTTGATGCAAAAATGGAAAAATTGTCATCTTGATTATTTTTTTCCTTCAGTTTATGGTAATTGATACATATGCTGTTAATTCCAAAAACTACATTTTGCAGTGAGTTGAATCTTTTGCTGTCTTGTCAACTCCAGGGCCACTGAGGGTAGTCGTCCCCACCGAGTCCGTCTCATCCTACCTTGGTGACACAGCACTGCTACGTTGTGAGGTCTCAGGAGAACCGACTCCCGTCATCCGCTGGCAGAAAAACCGGGACGATTTGCCGCTGACATTTGATCCCGCCTCCCGCCTCGCAGTGCTGCCGTCTGGCTCTCTGCAGGTCAGCCGTGTCCAGCCGCCGGACTCGGCCACGTATCGCTGTTTGGCCGACAACCCAGGCAGCACGAGAACGGGGACAGATGCCGAGCTGCGGGTGCTCCCAGGTGAGTGACGCGCCTCTGATGTACCGCTAATGCAGTCATTGACATCTTGCTCGGATGGCCGGTAATAATACTGTATATCTACCAGCTTTCCATCCATCCATCTGTACCGCTTATCCTCATTAGGGTCGCTGGTATGCTGGAGCCTACCCCAGTTGACGGGCGGGAGGCAGGGTACTCCCTGGACTGGTTGCCAGTCGGCGAAAGCGGAGTACCTGGAGAAAACCCACACACACACGGGGAGAACATGCAAACTCCACACAGAGATGCCCAACGGAGATTCGAACCCTGAACCTCCGGACTGTGAGGCCAACATGCTACCCACTCATCCACCGTGCGGCCTCGACCAGCTTTGTACAACTTTCATTTAAAAAAAAGGTTTCACTGGTATAGGCCTCACGGTGGCTGAGTGGGTAGTGAGTCAGGAGGTTCAGGGTTCCCCAGGACTTTGAAGCCGTCCGGGCCTGTGCAGACAAAAAGAAGTGCCAATCGGCCATAAATGGCTTCTTTTTGCGTTTTTGACAAGCATCCCTTCACTTGTTGCTGATGATTAATTAGTAAATTGCCAAACTCACAGCTGCATTTGACAGCTTTGTACTGGAGTCAGCCTTTTGACGAGTTGTAATTATTATTCCTAGGTAGGCTCATTGACATTGTAATTAATATATACTGTGATTAGAATGATGTCAGCAGCCCGAGAGCTGGATAGAGTCTGTCAGTCTCTGAAGTACCGTAATCTCCTGGCACATTATTGCCAGTCAATACATTGCCCACTTAATCAGTCCGATGAAATTCACTCTCTCTGTTTTTGGTTTAACAGCGCTTTGGGTCCTGTGTTCTCTCTCAGAGGGGTTCCCTGGGAGATAATTACAGATCTGCTGGGAAGTGCAGGTTGCCTCAAAGAGAACATTATATAGTATGCGGAATTACAGCCAAATGTGATTGAATCTACTTTGGATTTCCATGTTCATTTAGCATCAGCTGCGGCTGGCTGCCGACAGGTCCAGGGTGCACCCCGCCTTCTCGGCCAAAGTCAGCTGGGATAGGCTCCAGCATCCCAGTGACCCTAATGAGGATAAGCGGGACAGAAAATGAATGAATGAATGAATTTAGCATCAGCTGCGGCTGGCTGCCGACCGGTCCAGGGTGCACCCCGCCTTCTCGGCCAAAGTCAGCTGGGATAGGCTCCAGCATCCCCGTGACCCTAATGAGGATAAGCGGTACAGAAAATGAATGAATGAATGAATTTAGCATCAGCTGCGACTGGCTGCCGACAGGTCCAGGGTGTACCCCGCCTTCTCGGCCAAAGTCAGCTGGGATAGGCTCCAGCATCCCCGTGACCCTAATGAGGATAAGCGGTACAGAAAATGAATGAATGAATGAATTTAGCATCAGCTGCGACTGGCTGCCGACCGGTCCAGGGTGCATCCCACCCCGCCTTCTCGGCCAAAGACAGCTGGGATAGGCTCCAGCATCCCCGTGACCCTAATGAGGATAAGCGATACAGAAAATGAATGAATGAATGAATTTAGCATCAGCTGCGACTGGCTGCCGACCGGTCCAGGGTGCACCCCGCCTTCTCGGCCAAAGTCAGCTGGGATAGGCTCCAGCATACCCGCGACCCTGATGAGGATATGCGTCATAGAAAATGGATGGATGGATTTAGCATCAGTTCGTAACAATGTTAATTTCATCGCCAAAGATCAACACAATTGAAATTGTATTTCAACTGATGTCTACATTGAAATAACATTGAAACTTCAGTGTAACTAAGAAATTGCTTCATGGTGGCCTGGTGGTTAGAATGTTTGCATGTTCTCCCTGTGCGTGGGCGGGTTCTTCCTCCCGCATTCTGACAATATGCAGGCCAGGTTCATTTGTAGAAATTGTCCGTAGGTGTGAAGGTGAGTGAATGATTGTTTGACAGCCCTAATCCTTGGTGTCCACCACTGGCACCGACCATCTTGCGGCCGCAACTACAACTGGCCTCAGCAACGGAGGCACGAAATATGGCCCTTTCGGACTTAATATCCCGGTCCTGCCTCGAGATGCAGGTGAAGCTCTGCCGGATATGAGAGTTGAAGACTCAAAGAACGGGAGACTCCACCAGACCTTCCCAGCACACCCTCATTACGCGTTTGGGTCTACCAGGTCTGTCCGGCATCCTTCTCCGCCATCTAATCCAACTCCTCACCAGGTGGTGGTCAGTTGACAGCTCAGCCCCTCTCTTCACCCGCGTGTCCAGAACATGCCCACAGAGGTCTGATGATACGACCACAAAGTCGGTCATAGAACTGCAACCTTGGGTGTCCTGGTGCCAAGTGCACTTATGGACATCCTTATGTTCGAACATGGTGTTTGTTATGGACAAACTGTGGTTCGCACAAAAGTCCAGCAATAACACACCACACGGGTTCAGATCAGGGAGGCCGTTCCTCCCAACCACGCTCCTCCAAGTCACACTGTGATTGCCCACATGGGTGTTGAAGTCTCCCAGTAGAACTATGGAGTCACCAGCTGGAGTGCTCTCCAGAACCCCTCTGATAGACTCCAAGAATGCTGCGTACTCTGAAATGCCGTTTGGCGCATACGCACAAACCACAGTCAGGATCCGTTCCCCAGCCCGAAGGTGTAGGGAAATAACCCTCTCGTTCACCGGGGATGAGACCAGCACAGAAGCACCAAGCCGGGGGGCTATTAATAAGCCCACCCCAGCTCGCCGCCTCTCCCCTGCAGCAACTCTAGAGTAGAACAAGGTCCAGCCCCTCTCAAGGATTTTGGTTCCAGAACCCAAACTGTGGGTTGAGGTGAGTCCGACTATATCTAGTCGGATTGTCTCCGCCTCTTCCACAAGCTCGGGCTCCTTTTCCACCAGAGAAGTGACGTTCCATGTCCCAAGAACCAGATTTGGCCGACGAAGACCAGGTCGCCCGGACACCCGCCCTCGACCACTGCCCAAATCACATAGGACCGGACCTTTACGCTTGCCCCTTCAGGTAGTGGGTCTGCGGGGGGGAGTTCCCGTGTTCCTTCTTCGCGCTGGGCCCGGCCAGGCCCCACGGGTGTAGGACTGGTCACCAGGCGCTCGCCTGTGAGCTTCTCCCGCAGACCTGGCTCCAGAGTGAGGCCCAGGTGTCCCACGTCCGGGCGAGGTGCCGTCACGCCTCTTGGTTTTTTTCATTAAGGGTCGTCTGAATCACTCTTAGTCTGGCCCGTCACCTAGAACCTGTATGCCTTAGGAGACCCTACCAGGGGCATAAAGCCCCCGACAACATAGCTCCTAGGATCACTCGGGCACTCATACCCCTCCACCACGATAAGGTGGCGATTTACGGAGGAGCAAACTATAATTTACAAACTAAAATCTATTTTGTAAAAACTTTTTTGTTTCTAGAATTTGGCGATAAGGTGAACCACTAAACTAATATTTACTTTTTTTGTAACTGCTTCACATCTGTGTGGCATGGAGTCAACCAACTTGTGGCACCTTTCAGCTGTTATCCACTCCCAAGATTTTTCAACAACATTCCACAATTCGTTAACATTTCTTGGTTTTGCTTCAGAAACAGCATTTTTGATGTCACCCCTCAAGTTCTCCATTGGATTAAGGTCTGGGGATTGGGCTGGCTACCCCATATAAGGAATTTTGTTGGTTTGGAACCAAGATTTTGCTCATTTACTGGTATGTTTGGGGTCATTGTCTTGTAGAAACACACATTTCAAGGCCATGTCCTCTTGCAACTACAAGACTTCTCAAATGTTACTCCATTTTCTCTTAAGGCTTGATTTCTTAAATTGTAACCTCTTGCAAATTAGGACCTGTACCCTAACCCTAACCCTGTCTTAGACGGAATTTGGGTGGTTTCTTGTTAATAGATTAGCTTCCCACCGACATATTCTAACTGTCACAGTACTTACAGGTAACTCCAGACTGTCTTTGATCATCTTGGATCTGATTATTGGATGGGCCTTTGCCATTCTGGTTATTCTTCCATCCATTTTGATAGTTTTCTTCCCCCCCCCCGTGTCTCTGGTTTTCCTCTCCAGTTTAAGGCATTGATGATCGTTGTAGATGAACAATGTCTTGCACCTTTTCATAAGTTTTCCCCTCTCCAATCAACTTTTTAATCAATCGTTCTTCTGAACAATGTCTTGAATCAATTCTCCTCAGGCTTTCAAAGAAAAATGCATGTTCAACAAATGTGGGTTTCCTCCTTAAATAAAGGCCACTTGATTCACACTTGTTTTTTCAAAACAAATTATCACTGATGACTTCCTTTTTCTGCCACGTGTTTCTGGTTTCGCGTTCCATTTTAAATTATTGGAGAAGTGTTGCACCTCTGCATAAGTTTTCCCCTCTCCAATCAACTTTTTAATCAAGGTACGCTGTTCTTCTGAACAATGTCTTGAACGACCCATGTTCCTCAGGCTTTCAAAGAGAAATGCATGTTCAACAAGGACTAGTTTTATCCTTAAATGGGGACATTGACATTGATCACTGATTGAATTCCACACTGCTATTTTTTGAACACACCCCTTTCAACTAATTGCCCAATTGCACAGCCTTAAGAATGCATATCATGAATGCTGGGTCTTGTTTGTTTCCTGAGAATCTACCGCACCTACTGGTAACGTGTTTGTCATGTAGCAATAAAATTATATTAATAACAGTGATTCATCTGGTTGGTCACATTGGACTGCTATTATTTTGAACACCGTATTTAAACAACGTTGCTGTTGTTTTTGTCAGTATGGTTTTGATTGACGATAAACAATACAGCAGACATCGGTATGGCGCAGTGGCCTGTTCTCTTCATTGAGATGCTGGTGTGTCCAAGGTGGCGCTAAGGACCTCTTTGAGCTGTGTGAACACATCAAAGTGGACACGCCATTCCATGATTAGCTCCATCATTTCTCACTCCTTATTCAGTGACTGATATGACAGTTATCATTTCTTTTGGTTCACCTTGTTCTTTTTATTATGGCCATGTTTTTTTGTCTTGTTTGGTTTTAAATCCCTGTTTTTTGTAGCAAATCATCTTGTTTTTTGTTTTTTTTGTAGAACTCACCAACCTGCAGGCCAACCTAGGGGCAAACCCATCATGAACCACCAAGGATTCGAGAAGTGTGTGTTTGTGTGCTATTTCATGTCCTTGGGCTTCAGTTAC
This sequence comes from Oostethus manadensis, assembly GCA_024372805.1. Classification (NCBI taxonomy): domain Eukaryota; kingdom Metazoa; phylum Chordata; class Actinopteri; order Syngnathiformes; family Syngnathidae; genus Oostethus; species Oostethus manadensis. Next base: position 772,348 of record QODF01000091.1, on the reverse strand, counting down.
AGCTGGGAAACCGTTTAGGCAGTTGCATCCAAAGCCTGACCTTGGAGCCATTTGCGGTTTGGACTTGCTTTTTGTTGGTCTGCAGCATATTTAAGAAACATGGCCTGCAACAGAGCATTACCAGTGGATACGTCCTAGTATGCTCTATACCTTGCAGGTACTGTTGCACAAAGCACTTAATCCCTATATTCACCTCGGTGATGCAGTACCTCCTGAATTCCCAATCACTTTGGCACATTTCTTTGTCTGCAATTGTGTGGTCGGGTTGGTCGTGTGGTGTAGTGCAAGTAGAACAATAACACAGCCCAGACATTGAAATATAATAACAAGGGCTGTCAAATGATTCAATATTTGAATGAAATTAATCACAGTTTCCGAATCAATCGTGCTTAATGACCATTTGCCACGTTGTGTGAAATATGGCGATTTTTACTGGATTTTGGACGGGCTATAGAATTATATATGTTTGTATTAGAAATGTCCAATAATATCAGCCCTTTTCTATCGTGCAAGACGCCGGATTCACCAAACCTGTGGAGCTCCTCGAGCCACGATTTGCAGGTATTTCTCAAATGGTGTACAATATTTCAGCCACATCTGGAAGATACATGCTGATGCTGTATGCATTGGAGATATGTGATGTGACACATATCGGTATCAATATTGGGGGATATCGGAATTGGAAATTGAGAGATGGACAATGTGGGCATACGGCCCGAAAAGCTAAAAGGTATCACACGTCTCTAATAGTAGCAGAATCACAATATAACCTCATTATTATGAGTCAGGAAGAGTTGTGGTCTAAGACACCGCATAACTTATGTTGAATTCAGAAGTTTTGAGAGATGTATTTCCCGGGATTTCCGAGCATACTTGAATGCAACACATTTCTGCAGTAAGAGTTATCTCAGTGAGAGATAATATTGCCATGTGTGAATTGTGAATATGGTTTTCATTCTTATGGTAATTCCTAATCATTTTTAATGGTACTGTTATTTTATTTAGGTTTATATTATTTTAATATATTTTTTTAAATGTTATTTTTTATATTTTTATTAATTATCTATTTTGTAGTCTTTATGCTATGATATGAAATACACACGTATTTCAAAATGATGGCAAATTTGCACAAAGTCTTGGTATTGGATCGGTTTTGCCGATGCCAACCTGAATTTTAATCAGTATTGGATCAAAAATGAAATCAGTGGTATCGCACAGTCACTAGTCTTCAGGCCAGAATAACGTTATTAAAGACTTTGTGAGGATGCCATTATGGCTCCGTGTGCCGTCATAACATTACAGTAAACCAATCAGCTTCCACTAAAATTGCTATTTTTGACGTACAAACGCACAAGTTTAACTTCATGACCTCGTAACACAAACGAGCCGGGTAACACGATTCAGCGCGATTGTAAAAACAACGGCTTAGGCGAGCCGCATGTGAGATTTGTCTGCAGCATGCCAGACGCTGTGCTCAAAGAGAAACACGAGTGCGGAGCTGAGAACGTCTTGAATCGTTTTGGCTGGAGAAACACAGAGACAGCGAGCTGAGTGAGAAGGCATTCAGCGAAAATGATTCCCTCTGAACGATGGAAGGAAAGGAAACTGGCTTAGAAGTTTTCAGGAAAAAGACACAGGTCGGAAGGCCTTATTTTGCTCAGCAAAATATGTCTACATTTTATTTTATTTTGTATGTCCTGCTTTTTATGTTCTTCCTGTCAGGGGTCACCAAGAGTCAATCAATAGTTTTGGCTTAGTTTTCACGCCGTTTGCGTTTGTCGACCGCAAATCGAACCCATGCTGTCTGCCACGAATGGCATAAACGTGGCCCAGCGTGGGCCCCACCAGGGATTCAAATCTGCGAGTTCAGCAGACCGATAACGGTTTTAAAATCAATAATCTTTTGAAGTTCCTTTTTTTTTTTTTTACTTTTACTTGAAGCATTGTAAAACTAAACATGCAGCCATAAAGTACGTCAAAACACGATTTCTACAGGCAATAATAATCATGCGCCAGCTCAACACTTACCAGCATTAAAAATCTAGTGCAATTTTTAGGGCAACTTTAAACACTTCCGAAAACGGCGTACAGTAAGTCCCATCTTAGCAGATGATGTATGAAACACAAAACAAAACACCACTCACTTGGAGACAAACATTTCCTCCGGCTCAGCAAGAAAAACTGGCATGATAGACATGTCCCATTTTGTGTTCTACATCCTTACAGTGCACAACTGCGGTGCACAAAAGCTGTCTCAATTCGGAAAGGTTCAAAGGTTCTTTAAAATGCGATCAACAAAAGTGTCAACCTCTGCTATTAGCACAAAGTTTTCATCGGGACTACCCTTACTGGCCTTTCTCATCCCAAGATGGTTTGAAAAACATATATGTATAAATTAGTAATTAGTGAAAAAAACAGGTGTGAATCAGGTGGCCTCTATGTAAGGAAAGCCTGAGGAAAAAGGGCCATTCAAGAACAGCATACTTTGATTAAAAACCTGATTGGAGAGGGAAGAATTTATGAAGAGGTGTAAAAATATTGGCTGTTGAAGAAGCTAAAGAAGAAGAATAACCAGCATGACAAAGGCTCAGCCAATGATCAGCTCCAAGATGATCAAAGACAGTCTGATGTTACCTGTAAGTACTGTGACAGTTAGAAGACCTCTGTGTGAAGCTAATCTATTTACAGGAATCCCCCGCCAAGTCCCTCTGTTACAAAAAAGGCATGTGCAGGAGAGGTTACAAGTTGCCAAAGAACACATCAAATGGCCTAAAGAGCAATGGAGGGACATTTTGTGGACTGATTAGAGTAAAATTGTTTTTTTTTTTTTTTGAGAAGTGAAGACGGTGGCATGGTGGTGCAAATTAATGTTATGGAGTCGCCAGCCCAACCCACGGACTGGAACAACAAATCAAATATTTTTGAGTTTGTAAAGTCACTGTTACATACTGCAATTTTTTTTGAACACACCCCTTTCAGCTAATTAACTAACTTAACGATTGCACAGCCTTAAGAGCGTGCATATCATGAATGCAGGGTAAAGCTTAGTGTGACGTTTGGAAATGAAATTTGTGTGAAAATACGAGACCTCGACTAGCAAAATGTCGAGTGACCACTGTCAAGATCCGGCGCTCGGTTAGCTCGGCGCGGCATAGCGAGAACCCCGGGGAAGCAGCGAGCAGGACGTCAGGCAGGTAAGGTGCAGAAAAAGAGTCTTTTAATGATAAAGATGCGGGGCAGGAACAAAAACAGGAACAAGAAGCACACACGACAACCGATGGCAAAATGACAAAATTACAATGACCCGACAAACACAAGATGCACACACCTGAACTTAAATAGCAAGAAGGACAAATGAGGAACAGGTGTGTCTAATCAACGGAAAACTAAC